>PVIU01002594.1:0-167378 GCA_004026605.1 Ondatra zibethicus | reverse complement strand
GATTTTTGTATGTTGAACCAGCCCTGCATCTCTGGGATGAAGCCTACTTGATCATAATGGATGATTTTTTTGATGTGTTCTTAGATTCGGTTTGCCAGTATTTTATTGAGAATTTTTGCGACGATGTTCATGAGCGAGATTGGTCTGTAATTCTCTTTCTTGGTTGGGTCTTTGTGTGGTTTTGGTGTCAGGGTAACTGTAGCTTCATAAAAAGAGTTTGGCAATGACTCTTCTGTTTCTATTATGTGAAACATATTAAGGAGTATAGGTATCAGCTCTTCTTGGAAGTTCTGGTAGAATTCCGCATTAAAACCATCTGGTCCTGGGCTTTTTTTGGCTGGGAGGTTTTTTATAACAGCTTCTATTTCCTCACGACTTATAGGTCTATTTAAATTGTTCACCTGGTCTTGATTTAATTTTGGTATGTGGTACTTATCTAAAAAAATGTTCATTTCTTTTACATTTTCCAACTTCTTGGCATACAGTCTTTTGTAGTAAGACCTGATGATTCTCTCAATTTCCTCAGTGTCTGTTGTTATGTCCCCCTTTTCATTTCTGATCTTGTTTATTTGCGTGCTTTCTCTCTGCCTTTTGATTAGTTTGGATAGGGGTTTGTCAATATTGTTGATTTTCTCAAAGAACCAGCTCTTTGTTTCATTGATTCTTTGGATTGTTTTCTGTGTTTCTATTTTGTTGATTTCAGCCCTCAGTTTGATTATTTCCAGTCTTCTACTCCTCCTGGGTGAATCTGCTTCTTTTTTTTCTAGAGCTTTCAGCTGTGTTGTTAAGTCTCTAATGTGAGCTTTCTCCATTCTTTTAATGTGGGTATTTAGTGCTATGAACTTTCCTCTTAGCACTGCTTTCATAGTGTCCCATAGGTTTGGGTATGTTGTGTCTTTATTTTCATTGAATTCAAGGAAGACTTTAGTTTCTTTCTTTATTTCTTCTCTGACCCATGGTTGGTTCAGTAGTTGACTGTTCAGTTTCCATACATTTGTAGGCTTTCTGGGGGGTAGAATTGTTGTTAAATTCTAACTTTATTCCATGGTGATCCAATAAGACACAGGTGGTTGCTACAATTTTTTTTGTATCTGTGGATGTTTGCTTTGTTACCAAGTATGTGATCAATTTTTGAGAAGGTTCCATGAGATGCTGAGAAGGTATATTCTTTCCTATTTGGGTGGAATGTTCTATAGATGTCTGTTAAGTCCATTTGATTCATTACCTCTGTTAGTTCTCTTATTTCTCTGTTAGGTTTCTGTCTGGTTGACCTGTCCATTGGTGAGAGAGGAGTGTTGAAATCTCCTACTATTAGTGTGTGGGGTTTGATGTGTGCTTAGACTTCTAGTAATGTTTCTTTTACATATGTGGGTACTTTTATATTAGGGGCATATATATTCAGGATTGAGACTTCATCCTGATGAAGTATGAGTATAAAGTGTCCATCTCCATCTCTTCTGATTGATTTTAGTTTGAAGTCAATTTTGTTAGATATTAGTATAGCCACACCCGCTTGTTTCTTAGGTCCATTTGATTGAAAAACCTTTTCCCAACCCTTTACTCTGAGATAATGTCTGTCTTTGTGGTTGAGGTATGTTTCTTGTAAACAGCAGAATGTTGGATCTTGTTTTCGTATCCATTCTCTTAACCTGTGCCTTTTTATAGGTGAATTGAGTCCATTGATAATAAGTGATATTAATAACCAGTGGTTGTTAACTCTGGCTAATTTTTTTTTGGTGGTAGAGTTTGTGTGTTTCCCTTCTTTGAGTTGTGCTGGTGGAGGGTTGTTAGATGTCTGTGTTGTTATAGGTGTTGTTTGCTTCCTTTAGTTGTGGTTTTCCTTCTAGTACTTTCTGTAAGGCTGGGTTTGTGGCTATGTATTGCTTAAATTTGTTTTTATCCTGGAATATCTTGTTTTCTCCATCAATGGTGAAAGAAAGCTTTGCTGTATATAGTAGTCTGGGCTTGCATCCACATCTATCCAAGACCTACTGGCTTTCATGGTTTCCATAGAGAAGTCAAGTGTAATTCTGATAGGTTTACCTTTATATGTTACTTGCCCTTTTTCCTTTGCAGCTCTTAATATTCTTTCTTTATTCTGTATGTTTTGTGATTTGGTTATTATATGGCGAGGGGATTTTTTTTGACCCAGTCTATTTTGTGTTCTGTATGCTTCTTGTACCTTCTTAGGAATATCCTTCTTTAGGTTGGGAAAGTTTTCTTCTATAATTTTGTTGAATATATTTTCTGGGCCTTTGAGCTGGAATTCTTCTCCTTCTTCTACCCCTTTTATTCTTAGGTTTGGTCTTTTCATGGTGTCCCAGATTTCCTGGATGTTTTGTGTTAAGAATTTGTTTGGATTTGCTGTTTTCTTTGATCAATGAGTTTATTTTCTCTATAGTATATTCAGCGTCTGAGATTCTTCTATCTCTTGTATTCTGTTGGTTATACTTGTCTCTGTAGTTCCTGTTCGTTTACCCAGATTTTCCATATCCAGCCATCCCTTGGTTTGTGTTTTCTTCATTGCCTCCATTTCAGTTTTCAAGTCTTGAACTGTTTCCATTACCTGTTTGATTGCTTTTTCTTGGTTTTCTAGGGTATCTTTGAGGGATTTATTCATTTCTTCTAACTTTTTGTTAGTCTTCTCATCCATTTTTTTAAAGGAGTTTTGTACATCCTCTTTAATGGTCTCTATCACTTTCATAATGTTACGTTTAAAGTCGATTTCTTCCACTGCTTCTGGATTAGGTTGTTCAAGTCTTCCTGTTGCATGTTCACTGGATTCTGGTGTTATGATCTTGCTTTTCAGGTTGTTGGAGGAATTCTTGCATTGGCACCTGCCCATCTCTTCCTTCAAATGTGGTCAGGAGAGTCTCAGAAGCTTGGTCTGATTTTTGCTGTGGCTAACTGTGTACTTGGGGATTTTTCTTGTTCTGCCCTCTCTTAGGTCCCCTCAGCACTGGAGTTGGCTCTTAGATCTCCTCCTCCCAGAAGAAGGCTGTGGTGATGGATCTAAGGACCCCCTCCAGATGGATCTATTGGTACTGGATTCAGGGCTGCTTGCTGGCCAAGGACTTCACAGACAAAAGGGCAGGCTTGGTAGATGCAGGCTCCGTGGAACAAAGAAACCCCTGCAGCCTTGCACTCACCACTGTTTTCCCAGAGCCTCAGCCCTGAAGCAGGCTGAGTTGGGAGAATCCTAGGACCCCACAGATGGAAAGGGGTGCTTCGGGGCAAGCTGGGGTGGGATAAGTAGAAAAGCCAGTAGCTGGGGAGAAGCCCCGCTGAATGGCCAGAAAGTTTAGGGGATTGGAGGGCACCTGTACTCCCTTCATGGGGTGTCTGGCCCCCAGACCCTCAGCCCCAAAGCAGGCTGAGTTGGGGGATCCTAGGACACCGCAGATGGAAAAAACTGCCCTCAAGAATTCTAACCCTACCGCACATTTCCTGCCTCACCCCCAGGCCTTCTGAGTAGACGTCTTCATGATCCTGTAACTCTTGCATTCTTTATGTCTACAGAGCTAGCATCACATAGATGATGCCACCAACTGTTCAGGGAGAGCTTGGGCTGTTAGCCTTAGACTGGGACTACATCATTGGCCTCTCTCGTTCAGAGCTTCCAGTTTCTTAGATTGAGAAGCTACCAGGTTCTTTGGTTCTCCACCATGTAAGGTAGCCATGATGTACTATCCAGTTTTTAATTATGTAAGCCAGTCTAATACACACACACACACACACACACACACACACACACACACACACACACACCTCCTGTTCCTCTAGAGGACTCTGACTAATAATACACTTTCTTATCAGATGTTGGCTTGGGACAGGAAGGGAGATCAGATGGCACTGCCCCAACTCCTCTTCAGTCAACTCCTCCAGATGTTGCAAGGAGCATGGAACCATGGAACATGTTTCTGTACAGCTGAAAGCCAGTTTCCCTCTCTGCATCTAAATAAGAAGCAATTCTTCTCGTCAAAATAGACCCTCTTCTTTTAAGCCCACAAAAGACATGCAGAGAATATAGTTCAGATAATTTGGTTTGGATCTGGAACAAGCAGCGTAACTCTTTCAGGCAATGCGAGGTACTGTAAGGGAACAGTGAGAGGTTCTCAGGTCACTGGGGATATGACCTTGAAAGTATTAATGGCATCCTTGATCCTTCCTCCTTGTTTCTCTTGCTCTCCATTAAGAGTATGGTCTATCGCGTACTCTCGTCACGATGTGTTGCCTCAGTACTAGTCACAAAGTGATGGAACCAATTGATCTTATACTAGGACCACAAAACAGTGAGCTAAATGTCCTATACTGATTATCTCAGGCAGGCAGCTATTTATAGCAACAAAGAGCTGACTAGCCACTCTTAGAGCAGCTGAATCTGTATCCCCAATCTAAGGACGTCATAGACAGATGCCTGGATCAAATGGATATTGCTGGTAGAGAGACTATTCCATGGGGCCTAAGTGAAAATTGGGAGAGCAGCTTATTTTCGGTTTCCTCATAATGAGCCTCCAGTTGCCTGGATAAGCCACGTATCATTCTGACATAGCGCTCACAATGTAGTAAATTAAAAGACCTCAGCAAATACATCCTGACTGATTGAGAGCCTGTTTACTTTGAGCTAAGGGAAGTAAACCTAAACTCACCATCTCTCTTCCCTACCACAAAGCCTCACAAATGCCTGTGCTGGATACTCAGAGCAGGCTTTAGCCATTGTCTACTCTGACTTCTTCAAGCACTCTGGAAAGATCAATCAGGACAGAAACGCAGATTTCTGGTCCATCCTGGGGCTGTCTCCCTGACACTTTGAAGGAATTTGTAATCAAGGTGACAGCTAGCCAGCAGTAGTGCCAAGCGCTGGAGCTACAAAGAAGGACTAAGTGGATGCTCTTGTCAGGAGCAGAGTACACTGACCAAACTGTGCCTACGTGGATGCCTAGAAACAAGGATGCCTAGAAGCAAGGATGTCTAGAAGCAAGGTACACTCCAGAGAGTGACGGAGAGGGAGGGAGGGAAGGAAAGAAAGAGAGATGCCAATGAGGAATCTTTTACTCAGCAGGTAGAGGCCCCTCCTGGGAAAATCTTAGGCTCTCAACTCCTATTCTGTGTCCATAAATTTCATTTGACAAGAGACATGATGCTAAAGAAGTAGAAAGTGAGAAAACATAAAAACATGGAACTCAGAACTCAGCCTGTCCCCAGGCATGGTACTAAGGACACAAGGAAGAAAAAGCCTCACTGCTCCGTGCTCCAACCCTACAGCACCCCATCACAGGATTTCCTTGGTGGTAGAAGTAGGAGCCACTGAATGAGGCGTGGGTTTTAAAGATGAGTCAGACATATATTAACCTGCAGAACACTAGACAACCGCACTGCCAAAAGAGGGACTATTTATCAGTTTGATTGCGTTCTTCCTTTTCTTTTCCACAGTAGACTAAGAACAGGTAATAATTTTGAGTCTTGGTACAAAATGAAAATTCAGGGCTTCCTGTTCAAAATATACTAAGAATTTCAAGACCGAGGCAACAGAGTATGAAGTCAAGCACAAAGCCCTCCTCAGAGGCGGACTGGACAAGCTGCAAGCGTGAGGTAGATCCTACCTTCCAGAGCGTTCTCTTTTGGTACTAGGTGTAATTTAGTTTTAGGTACTCGCTATGGGCTGAATGTGTTCCCAAAATTGATGTGTTGGAAAGTTAATCCTCCAGATGTGCTGATGGAACATTTGGGTCTTGAAGATGACACCCACTGGGTGACTAAGGTCACCATGAGAAATGCTGTGGAGTAGGTTTGCCCACTCTTGACCTAGCACCTTCTGTGGTGTGGTGGCACACTAAAGAAGGCCCACTCCAGCCTATGGCACCTCACGGTTGGATTTCTTGGCCTCCAGAACTATAGGAATAAATTTATGGTCTTCGTAAACTACCGTGTCTTGAGAATTATATTGGAGCAGCACGAAACAGCCAAGGGATGAACCTGCCTGTATACACGCCCAGACTGCTACAAGTCCAAGGGCTCTGGGGGACCCTGAGCAAGCCACCAAAGTGCTGATTCTCAGCTTCCACAACTGTAGTACAGAGGGATGACCACACGCAAGCTGTGCCAGCTGGCATAGGCATTCCCAGCAGAGGGGTTGGGACAGGAGAACCTCATTTTTAAGGTCTGTCTGGGCTACAGAGTGAGTTCAAGGTCAGATTGGGCTTTCATGCTTTAAAACCTTCACATTGATTAAAATTCCATCTTAAAATTTAAAACAAAAATGTATGTAGGGGGCTATGGATGTAGCTCCATCATAATACTACATGCCTTAGTTTAAATCATCAATATTGGGAAAATAAATTTATACAAAGCCACCTACAGGAAGCACACAAAACCAGCCTTACCAGCTGTTATATTAGCTAGTATGGATAAAGAGATGCCTTGGATGCCTGTTGGGGACTCGTAAACCAAGTGCGCATGGGTGGTCTGGCCCGAGGGAATGCTCTGTGAAAGGTTGTGTGTGGCCCAAGAACCCACTTCTGGCCAGAGCAGAAATCACTAGTTGGCAAATTGAGGTTCCACTAGGAGAAGAATTTTCTGTCATGCCATCTGTGGAAAGAAGCTAATGAGTTCTCCATTTCCAAGGACATCCAAGGAGGCTGAGCCACCACCTTGTCAATATGCAGAGCAAATTTATGTATTAGGCAGATGGTACTCAAGTTTTCTCCCACCCTGAGACTCTCTAGATTCCATGTAGTTTCAGGGCTTCCATTCTGTAGCTACAGTGACTAATTTTATTCCTTCCATGGCCCTCCACCAAATCAGCCTTCTGTCTTCCCTCCTTTCCCGCTCAACCACTCCAGTGCAGCCAAGCGCACAGAGCCAGTCTCAGGAAGCCTGAGGTTTTCCTCTCCTGTCACCCTCTCTGCCACCAACAGTAGTCCACCTGTGCCTGGGGCTCAGCCTCACCTCAGGAAACCTGTTCTGCTTAGCACATTCATTAAGGAAGGAGCTTGCATCAGGATGCAGTACAAAGACAAACAGCCCTGGCACCCAAGTCAGTCCCCACCTACGATACGAGACCCTGGGCAGTTGAACCTCTCCGAGCTTCTTTATTGTATCAGTGGAAAGATCTGGATAATGTCAGTGCCTGATTTCTGAAGTTATTCTGAGGGCATTTGCTGGCTGCATCCTAGTCCTGTGTTTTGCTCGTCTTTTAAGGTATGTGTGTGGTATGGGGTGTGCGGGGCGGGCAGGTGCAGAGATTCTGAAAACAATCCTACCCCCTTTTATGATTGTGCTCAACACTATTGTGAAGATTACTCTCAGTGTTTGCATCACAATGCTTTCCTAGGAAATAATAGGAAGAGAAAGTGCACACACAGCTTCTCTCTGCAGAGGGTGTAAGAACTTAAGACACACACAGAAACGTGGCTTGGGAGATGGCTCAGTGAGGGAAACTGCTTGCTGGGCAAACCGGGTTCAGATCCCCAGGACCCACAAAGTCTGATGCAACAGTGTGTGTCTGTAATGCCAGCACTCCTATAGCGAGATGAGATGCAGAGGTAGGACACTGGAAACTCACAAGCCAGCTGGTGGCCAACAAGGTGGAAGGTGAGGATCGACACCCAAGGTTGTCCTCTGTCCTCTGCATACACGCCAAAGCATACAAACGCCTGTATTTACACACATAAGAACACACATACATTGTACACACACAACAAAGAAAATGATTTTAAAGATTTTCTTTTAAGAAATCAAAACATAAAAGCATCCTACCACTGACATCTTAAAGGTGCCATTACGTGGTAAATGTTAAACACAACTAAGGTACGTATTTCCTACCAAAATATACTTAGTGTATCATGGGCACTGTACATGTTAGTCTGTGAGAAAATTAAACGAATTCCATTTCTGACCTTTAGCCACTGTGACTTTTGTTTTCCCCTTTCCTGTACCCAATCACCAATCATTCCATCCCACGCCACCCAGGGCCTTAGAAGACACACAGTGATTCAAAAATAACCCAGCTTGATTCCTATTTCCCCCGCCCCCATCAATAATATCTACAGAAACTCTATTTGACCAGTAGAGATGGAGGTTACTCCCATGTTGGCTGTGTTTAAAGGAGGGCCCGACTCTGTAAAAACAAAGCCAACAAACCATGTCCAGGGCTTGATCGGGCCCCTGCTTGGCCGGTTCCATTCATCTGCCTGTTTGTAGGAAAGCCAGGTTAGGAAGGAAACCTGGCCTTAAGGTTTGACTGTGAAAGCCCCAAAGGCACGTGTGTTTGAACAGTTGGTTCCCAAGTGGTAGCACTGTTGGGGGAAGGCGTTGACCCTTTCGGAGATGGAGCCTTCCTGAAAGAAGTAGGTCACTGGGACTGAACCTTGTCATTTTATACTCTGGTCCCACTTTCTGTTCATTTTTCTGCTCCCTGACTAGAGATGTAATGTGACCAGCCGACCTCCACTCCTGCTGCCAAGCCTCTCCCACCGTGGTGGAATGCATCTCCTCTAAAGGTAAGCCAGAATAAATCCTTCCTTCTTTCCTTCCTTCGCTTCTTGTTGGGTCTTTTGTTGTTGTAGCAACAAGAAAACTAACCAGTACACCTCAATGCTATGGTAAGGTAAAATCTCTATTGTTTTCTAAGATTGTTCTATTGCAACATAAACTTCAATGCTATGTTTTAAAAACCATATTTACCACAAACTAAGTTAAATTTTCTGCCAATCAGTCAAATTGAACTACTTTCTTCTCTACTCTGTTAAGTCATGCTCAACATAGACAGCCCAGACCGGGTCTGTAATACCAGCTATTGATATGTACAACACCTGTGCTTGGTGCAGTCCTGGGTGTTATCCTTCAACTTGGTCCCAGCTGCCTCTCTCCACATTCCAGCTTCCTTTCCTAGCAGTGATGTGTGCCAGCTTACACTAGCTTATGAGAGACGGCTTCAAATTCCAGAAATTTTGTAAGCCAGAACAAAAACTAAATTATATCACCTTGAGATCAATTGGATTTCTTTAGGAATATAAGATGGACCTACTCAAAATTTCATCTCTTGCTGATTATTTTGCCATCTTCTCTGTCCCCAGAGGGTCTTACTTTTTTTTTGTATCTATAAGTGGGAAATAATGATTTGCTACTGCAAATGTCTTCCACATTCATTGATAAGCACATTAGCATTATGAAGCCAAGTAACAACAAGGGTAATTATAAGGACAGCAAGCTCAGGCCAATGAGATAGCCCAGTGGGTAAAGGCTCTTACACTAACCCTGATGATCTGAGTTTGATCCATAGAACCCACATCAAGAGAGAAGAGATTCCTGAAAGCTGACCTCTGACCTCCACACACAGGCTGTGGCTTCCGTGTTTCATCCTCCTACACACATAAATAAAGAATAAATGTATAAACCAGCTTCTCTGGGCTGCCTGGCTACCTGGTTCCTTGTACCCCTGGCCACCAGACTTCATGAGTGGCTTCTCCAGAGTCTTAATTCTCTGTAGCATGAAGCTACCTGGCTCCTTTGGCCTTTTGTGTCTCCATGCATCCAGATGCAGCTTCTCTTTCCCACTTCGGAAGTCACCAAGCATCTCTATGATTTGACTCCCCCAGTCTGCCAAGGTACCCTACTCCTCCCAAACCACACAGCCCCATGCCACCAGCTACTCCATACTTCTTTTCACACCATAGGCTACCCAGATCTTCTGAGATCCCTTTTCCCGGCACCATGAGGTAGATCTCGCTCTTTTTCACCCCATAAGGTTCCTAGGTCCTCTGGGAACTAATTCCCTATTCTGCTAAATAAGTCCTGCTCCTTCCTACTCTGTAGGCCTTCCGACTTGACACACAGTTTCCAGGAGTTTTATACACCTAAACCCCAGCTGCTCAGAGCTGACTCAAGGTAGGGTATCCAGGTAGGAAGGCCACCTGGTGGCAGAAAGCAGGACTGCCATGTGGTGTGCTGACCCAGGTTAGTGGCTGTTAGCACAAAGGACAGTCAATTCATTCTCTCTCCTTTTTAATTATTCTTCTCTCATGCAATACACCCAAAACAGAGCCTCCCCTCCTTCAACTCCTTCCCCCACTTCCCCATCCACTGCTCTTCCATTTCCCTTCAGAAAAGAGTAGGCCTCCCAGGGATATCAACCAAACATGGCATAATAAGATGCAGTAAGACTAGGCACAAACCCTTATATCAAGGTTGGATGAGATAGTAAGAGAAATGTGTCCCAAGAGCAGGCAAAAGAGTCAGAGATGCCTTTATTTCCTCTATTAGGAGTCCAACAAAAATCCCAAGCTAAACAACCACAACATGATGCAGAGAACCTAGTGCAAACCCATGCAGACTCCGTGATTGCTGCTTCAGTGTCTGTGAACCCTGATTAAGCCTGCTTAGTTAATTCTGTGGGCCATGTTCTCCTGGTGTCCTGAACTCCTCTGGCTCCTACAATCCTATCTCCCTCCTCTTCTGCAGGGTTCCCAGTGCTCCACCTAATGTTTGGATGTGGGTCTCTGCGTCTGCACCATCAGCTGCTGTAGGAAGCCTCTCTGATGATAATTGGGCTAGGCACCAATTTATGAGTATAGCAGAATATCATTAGGAATCATTTCATTGACTGTTTTGTTTTGTTTTTGTTTGTTTATTTGTCCAGTCATGTTTGGTTCTACTCCAGGACTCTGGGTCATCCAGCTTCGGGATCCTGGCAGTGTTGAGCATGAGCTCTCTCACAGCACTGAATCTTAAAAGGAGACTAAGGATGGAACTCATAACCCTTAAATATCAATCCCATGAAGAAAAGCAACGCCCCAACCTTCTTAGAGATTTTCCTCCTGAACGTTAGGTAGAACTACAGTGAAGGAGACTTCAAAAGGAAGAAAGAGAGAAAGAAAGAAAGAAAGAAAGAAAGAAAGAAAGAAAGAAAGAAAGAAAGAAAGAAAGAAAGGAGAAAGAAAAAACAGAATGATATACTCATTCAACAAAACTCAAGATATTCAAGTCCTGACATAGAAACAAAAACAGTGTAAGAATATACAACAGGAGCCCCTTCAAGAATTTCTAATTCTATTGTCATTGCCCTCAATGAGAATGATCTAGAAGAAATTCCAGACAAAATTCATAAAAATGTTTATAACTATATTCAAATAACTTGAAGATATGAATATACTCCAAGAGAACAACATAAACAAAGAACTGAATGAATTGAGGAAGTCAATCCAAGATATAAAAGTAGAATTCAATAAAGAGATAGCAAGAGTGAAGAAAACCCGAATTGTAATGATAGTGGAAATGAAAAACTCAATAAATCTAAACTTAAATTTCAATAAAAAACATCACCAATAGAATGGACTGTGTGAAAGACAGAGTAACAGAGGTGGATGGGAAAGCAGAGGAACTGAATCAGTTAGTAATGATCAATGATTCATTTTTAAAACTATGAACAGACATAGAAGAGCTCTGGAATATTAAAAGGTAAAATCTTTGAATTATGGGCAAGGAAGAAGGAGAATACCACACCAAAGACATATAAAATATTTTGAGTATAATCACAAAAGAAAATTTCCCAAACCCAGAGAAAGACATATATTTAGCCACAAGAGGCCTGCAGAGCACCAAATAGAGAGGACCAGCAAAGAAACTCTCCACGACCTATGATAGTTGAGACTAAAAATACAGAATAAAGATGGGTGTTGAACACTGTGAGAAGTGTTGGGTCGCCTACAAATGAATAACGCCTGATTGTTTGGTAGAAACTTTTAAAGCCAAAGGGTCTGGAAAGATACATTCCAAACCCCAAAAGACCATAACTGTCAACCCAGAGTATTAGACCCAGCAAAAATACCTATTAAAATAGAATTATAAAAAAAACATTCCCTGATAAAAATAGACTAAAGGAATTTATGACAAATAAGGCAGATCTAGGGGTTCTGGGAGAAATACATGGGTCTGAAGACAAAGATACACAACAAAGATGTCACAGGGATAAATAACAATATTAGGCTAATTAACCAAAAGATGTCTAGGAAAATAGTACAGAATCAGCGAAATGAAAATTACATCTTCCAATCATAACTCTGAATGCAAGTGGTCTCAATGGGGAGGGAGGTCAAATGGGGCCACAATGGGAGAGTAGAGTGGAGGACACGGTGGAACAAATAACGCTAAGGATGCTTGAAAAAGCCATATGGAAACCTGCTGCTTTATCAGCTCCATACTCATATAAAGGGAAACATTACAGCAGATTCCAATGAAATTCAAAGAAATCGCAAGAACATTCCACTAAACTGAAAAATTGAATAGAGGTGGATACACTTCTAGATACATATGACACACCAAAATTAAACCAAAAAGAAATAGGTTATTTAAACAGTTCCATAAGCAGCAATGCGATTAAAGCAGTAATTAAAAAAAAAAAACTCCCAACTATAAAAATCCCAAGACCAGATGGATTCACTACAGAATTCTACCAGAACTTCAAAGTATTAACACCAATACTACTTAAATTATACCATGAGATAGAAAAGGAGGGAAGGCTTCCAAATGTTTTACAAAGTCAGCATTGCCCATTACCCAAACCAAATAAAGACACCACAAAAAATAAATATTACAGACTGATCTCCCTGCTACAAAAATTCTCAATAAAATATTAGTAAAATGAATTGGAGATCATATCAAGAAGATCACTCATCGTAACAAAGTTTAATTTATTCCAGAGATGTAGGAAAGGTTCAATGTATGTTATCCATTACGTATGTAGACACAAAGACAGAAATCATATGATCACCTCAATAAATGCAGAAAAGGCCTGTGGCCCTAGTGAGAATGGGGATGGTGGGAACTTCCCTCTGCATAATACATTTTTGTTGTTGTTGTATTTTCAAGACAGGGTTTCTCTGTGTAGTCTTGGCTGTCCTGGAACTAGCTCCGTAGACCAGGCTGGCCTCAAACTCACAGAGATCCACCTGCTTCTGCCTCCCGAGTGCTGGAATTAAAAGCACGCCACCACTGCCTGGCCATAATAAATGTTTTACACTACAAACCTATATCCAGCATCATACTTAATGGCGAAAACCTCAAAGCATTCCTAGTAAGATAAGGAGCAAGACAAGGTACTCGCCCTCCTTTCTCCTGTTCCACAAAGAGTTTGTAGTCTTAGTGAGAGCAATAAAATGAGAGAAGGGAACAAAGTGGATAGAACAGGAGTAGGGGAGTCAAAGTATTTCTATTTGCAGACAGTATAATTCTATACAAAAGAAACCTGAAAGATTCAATTTTAAAAAATTCTAGAAAGGCTGGAGAGTTTGTTCAGCAGTTATGAGCACCTGTTGTTCTTGCAGAGAACTTGGGTTCAGTGCTCAGCACCCACAATGGTGGTCATAACCATTTGTAACTCTAGTCCTAAAGGAATCAGACACTTTCTTCTCCACCACCCCCCAGTATTACACACACACACACACACACACACACACACACACACACGCAAAACACTCATACACATAACATATACAAATCTTAAAACATTTAAAAAAACTCTTAAGAGATAATAAACACGTTCAGCAAAGTGTCAGGATACAAAATTAACACATGAAAATTGGTAGCTTCCTTATATATCAATGACAAACATCTAAAAAGAAATCAGAGAAACAATTCCACTCACAAAAACCACAAGAAAGATAAAATGCTTTGGAATAAACCTCGCCAAAGAAACAAAAGGTTTCTACAATGAAACCCTGAAGACTACAAAGAAAGAAATCAAGGAAGATACAAACAGAACAACTTTCTGTACTTGGGTATTGGAAGAGCTAACTTTGTAAAAATGGCCAGCCCACTGAAAGCAACTTGCACAGTCAGTAAAATCTCAATTATAATCCCAGGACCGAGGATCATTCCTCATAGTTTCAGGTGTGAAAATTGTCAAAATTTATATGGCCAAACAAACAAAGATAGCCAAAGCAATCTCTAACAAAAAGAATACTGCTGATCTAGGATCTGCCTCTGCACAGGACATGAACCATTCTGTCTCTGTCTCTTCCACACCACACCACACCACATATTTGCTCACCATATAATACCCTTTCCGCACTGGGCAGGCCTGTGCTTTTTCCTTGCCATCCAGGGTAGGCCGACCCAGGCCTACTTTCATGATTTTTGATTTTGATAAAGATTTTTGATTTCTATAAAGATGCCCAAAATATATATTAGAGAAAAGACAGCATCTTCAATCAATGGTGCTGGGAAAACTGAATCTAAATGTGTAGAAAAATGAAACTGGAAACTTCTCTCTCACCTGACACAAATCTCAATTCCAGATGGATCCATTGCCTCAACATAAGAGCCGATGCTGTGAAATGAAACAGCTAGAGGGGAGAATGGGTGTGGCCCCCATTTATAGCAGACTTCCTGACTAAGAGCTCTGCTAGTATAGAAAGATCAATTTGTGAACGGAACCACATGAGATTAAAATCTTCTGTACAGTGAATTGTTAATTGATTGAAGAGTTCTCCCATAGAATGGGAGAAAATCTTTATTAGCCACACATTTCACGGGGAGTTAGTGTCTAGTATATACAAAGAACTTGAAAAACTAATCATCAAGAAAACAAACAATCCAATTAACAAAAAGACTATGGAGATTTACAGAGTGCCTGTCCTGGGGTTTCTTTTTTAAATCAAATTGTCCTTGAGCTTAAGAAGGGGTTAAGGTGGAGGGCTATGGGACTGAACAGAAAATTCTTCGAAGAAAAAATGCAAATAGCTAGGAAGCATATTTTAAAATGTACAACATCCTCAGCTATCAGGGAAATGCAAAAATAAAACCACTTTAATATTCCATCCCGCCCCAGTCACAATGGCCATAGTTAGTCAGGAATACAAAAGGCATTAAATGCTGGCATGGATGTTGGGGAAGGAGAAGCCCTTAAACACTGGTAGTGTAAGCATTACAGTCACTTTGGAAATCAGTCTGAAAGTTTCTCGAAAAATTAGAAATAGAACCACTACCTGACCCAACTATATTACTCCTAGACACACATGCAAAGAACTCTATCTGACCAACTATATTACTGCTGCACACACATCCAAAGAACTATATCTGACCAACTATATTACTACTGCACACACATCCAAAGAACTCTGTCTGACCCAACTATATTACTACTGCACACACATCCAAAGAACTCTGTCTGACCAACTATATTACTCCTGCACACACATCCAAAGGACTCTATCTGACCCAACTATATTACTGCTGCACACACATCCAAAGAACTATATCTGACCCAACTATATTACTACTGCACACACATCCAAAGGACTCTATCCTACTGCAGAGGCATTTACCATCCATGTTCACTGTAGCTCTTTTCACCAAAGTTGAAAAATAGAATCAGCCTAGATGTCCATCAACAGATGAATGGATAATGAAAATGTGGTACAAGTATAAAATGGAATACTATTCAGCTATAAAGAGAAATGAAATCACGGAATTTATAAATGAATGGATCTGGGGAAGATTATACTGAGTGATGTCACCCAGGCTCAGAAAGACAAATACCTAACATCTCTCACAGATGGATCTTAGTTTTAAATCTTTCCTTTCGTGTGTTTAAAATGGAGAAGATGTGGAAGTTGGGAAACTGGAAATGGGACAGTGGGGAAGGAGTGAAAGATGTGTGAGGTGGGGAGATAAGAGAATACGGGTGACAGAAAAGCAGAGCTGGAGAACAGCAAGGGTGGAAAGGCCCAAGCACGGAGGTGGGAGGACAAAGGACGGCAGCAGGCTCCGCCAAAATGACAGGGACATTAAAGGCTTACCAGGAAAGCTATGCTCTTCCAACCCAAAGGAAAATTAATTGAAGGGCATTTACAGAACACAGGTGGCATGAAATGGAGGGGGGGCAATTATGAGGATTAAAGGTTTAAATGGGAATAACAGGATTAGAGGTAGCAAATGAGAGGGGGGTGGGCTAATTAAATCTACAAGTATATGAGGCCTTACAGAAATCTACTAGTTTGTAAACTAAATGAAAATAAAATGAAATGACTACATACACAAGAGCAAAACAACAGCAATATCCATAGCCATGTTAATGTGGGAAAGGGAAGATTTTGGTGGGTTCCTAGGCAAAGAACTACAGTCAATTAATGACTTCTGGGAGAAGAATAGGCCGCTCCCAGGGATGAACTCACTTATTGGTTACTCAATACAGAGTGGTCAGCCCTGGAACCATACACACACAAACAACAGAAACAGACTTGGCAGGTTGTATTTATATACATTTGTGCGTACATATACATTTGTGCATACACATACATATGGAACATTGATAATCAAAGCAAAAGAGGTTTATTAGTTTGGAGGAGGTATGGGAGTGGTAGGATGGAGGAAAGCAGGGGAGAAAGAGATATAATCCTATTTCAATTTAAAACATATTTTAAAATAATAATAAAATACAGAATATATATATATTTAAAGAGTTAAAACAGAGCGGCTGTTCTTTGGTGAACAAGGCTGCTCCCAGAAGATATAAGTTATTAAGTGAAAATCTCAGTGCCAGGCACAGGATGTCTCCTGTGAGTTTCTGGTCTGTGAGGTCTCAGAAATGCCTAAAACAATACAAGCTACTACCATTGCTTAACCGCCATAACTATAAGGTAAGCCCCTGCTGCTGAAGATGCCACACACTTGGGACGTAGGGCATAGGGAAGTCAACCTTGATGGCCACAGAAGAGTGGCAGAAAGCATACAAGAGCCAGCATTTGGAAAGAAGGAGTGGTGGCGATAGATTATCAAAATAATTTAATAATAAATAAATAAAAGTAACATGAAACAGTAATAAAAGAATTCTATGAGAAAACTCTATACATCTGGACTTGACTTAACACACTGATTGTTTAGACTATGGGGTTTGCAAGTTCGGACAAGATCCTGTTTTTGCATGGCCCATGAGGGCTAAGAAAAGTCTTTATTTCTTTATTTTATTATACTAATTTGTTTATTTTCTATGTGTGCATAAGGGCACTCATGTGTGCCACAGCATGCATGTGAAGTCAGAGGACAATTTATAGAAATCCTCTCCTTCTATCATGTAGGTCATGGGATTCAAACTCATATTAGCAGGCGTGGTGGCAGACACCTTTACCTGTTGAGCCATCCGACTGGCCCTGGTTTTTATATTTTAAAAGACTACAATTAAAAATCATCTTACATTGGTACAGAGTATAAAATTGTGTTGAGTCAGTTTCAAAGGCAAATCATCATCCTTTCTAACTGCTTGTGCTATCTCTGCAAGCCCACCTGTGGGCCACCAGCTCCTTTTGCCTTCTAGCCCTTCCTGAATATCTAAGCTTAGGCTAGACACAAGCAGCTGCTCTTAGTGGAACATGTAGCAAATAGAATCCAATCATCTCATCAGCAGAGCCATCTAGCACTAGAGAACTGGTAACAGTAAAAATGTCTTAAATGGTAAAAGCATTAGATGAAAGGGAGAAAAACATAAAAAGGATATATTGACTAAAGCCATATTCATATCACAGCTTTAACTGGATATCTGGTGATGGCCAAGTAATTGGATCACTTTAAAGTAGCCAGAAGACTCATGTTTTCCCTGGCGAAAAATCCTTATGGGCACTTAGTGATCTACACTGCCAAGATAAACTGGGTTGTTATGAAGCTAACTGTACCTTTTTGTTTTTAAAGCGTTGGTTATTCATGTCTATGTCATCCTGAAATCAAAAATGTTTGGTTTTGACAGATGTTCTTATTTAATGTCAACCTACAAGAATCACCAGCATTCTTTAAGTGCTAAAAAAAAGGCAACAAAGAAATTTTACAACTGGAGACAAGATGAAGAACAGATTTCAGCTGGGCAGTGGTGGTGCACACCTTTAATCTCAGCACTCAGGAGGCAGAGGCAGGTGGATCTCTGTGAGTTTGAGCCCAGCCTGGTCTACAGAGAAAGTTCCAGGAGAGGCTCCAAAACTACAGAGAAACCTTGTCTTAAACAAAACAAAACAAAAAAGACTGAAGCTAAGCATCATTTACCTGGTTCACAAACTTACAAGGTGGAGTAGCAGCAAGCAAAGACCCAGCACTCACTTAATGAAAGTGAGACCAGACATACACACCAAAAACAGCATCAACAACCTAACTCCAGATGTCTAGGTCCCATCACAAAAACACACACATGAATAACCAAGAAAATATGTATGTCTCCTTTAGAAATTAGTATTCCCATAGTGTGTTCCCTGAAAAAAGCAACTTAGTTGATGGGGAAACTATCAACCAATCAGATCAAGTTAGGATGTGGCCATCTGGACCGCAGATAGTAAAACCAAGGGAACACAGGTGCTCTCTTTCTCTCTCCATGTGGTGCCCACGGGACAGATAGGATGTCTGACCTCCCACTCTTGCAGCGTGAGTTTCCCCTTTTTAACCAATTGAAAATACTTGTTCTTTTTGAGCTGGCTTGGTTATTTATCGTACCGACCTAATTTCGTTACACCTGGCGCCCAACGTGGGTGGGGATTTAGCTGCCACCAACTGCAGCTACGCTACATTCATTTGGGCGTAGACTATCCCAGTTTCCCCCCTTGTTTTTAGACAATAATATTGGTATAGACTTTCGTATATTGATACAAAGTTAAATTATATTGAATATTGTATGCATGTATGCTTCTACCTCTGTTTAAAACATTGTTTATATATTGATATATATATATTTACCATACTGCAATGTACATTACTACCTCTGATTAAGATACTTATACATTGTTTATATTTGAAGGTCATTGTCCTCATTTATTACACAGTTGTTTATTGTCTTAGTCTTTAAGTTAGATAGGTATTGAGAATTATAGATCAATAGTCATCTATGTTTGTTATATTTATAATCAGACTAATCAGGTTCTCTAGATACATAGATATTATATTCAGTATAGATAGATAATCTTCAACCTCTTCAAGGAGCTGTAGAAAATGGCCTTTAATCTAATTTAGAGTTTCGTAGTTTTGTGACAATGAGACACAATTGCTCTTGTCAACACCAATTTATTCCTGAGAGAATGTTGAGCACCAGAGATACTCCACCTGGAGCCTTTCTTCTTAGCAGAACTGGCCTTTGGGTTAAAGAAATGCCCATACCTCAACCACTGACAGAGATACAGAGTATCTGTAAATGGATAAAACAGGACTGTCATATCCTACCAAAACAGGGTAAGATAGTTTTGAAAAGTTTCTTGCCTTTGAAAATGGTATGTCAGTTACTTTAGGCCTTAGCCAAAGTTGGTTGCTTCAACATTGCAAATGAGACTTCAGGTGATTGCCCATGTAGTCAGTTGAGACTTTGGGTGATTGCCCAGGTAGTCAGTTGTCTCTGTCATTTGTTGCACATTTTGGAAGTTTCTCGATTGCACTTCCTTTCCACTCAAGTAATATTGTTTCCCTTCTCAAATCTTTGATGGAGTTGAAGATTAGATAATTGTAGTTACCTTCCTCACAATTTAGCCAAGCTTAATTTCAATGCAATAGTTAGACTCCTTAAAATAAGAATGTTTAGTAAAACTTTTGTTATGCACTCCTTGCTTAATATTGTTTATTGTTTGTAATTTTATATTTTGTATCTGTTCCTATTTTATATAACTGTGTTGGGTTTGGATCGATCTTGTTTAGACAGAAGGGGGAGATGATGGGGAAACTATCAACTAATCAGATCAAGTTAGGGTGTGGCCACCTGGACCCCAGATAGTAAAACCAAGGGAACACAGGTGCTCTCACTCTCTCCATGCGGTGCCCATGGAACAGATAGGACGTCTGACCTCCCACTCTTGCAGTGTGAGTTTCCCCTTTGTAACCAATTAAAAATACTTGTTCTTTTTGAGCTGGCTTGGTTATTTATCGTACCATCCTAATTTCGTTACACTTAGTTAGAGCCAGCATTTGGAAAGAAGTAGTGGTGGTGATAGATGATCAAAATATATTATATGAATGCATAAAACCTTCAAAGAATAATTTAATAATAAATAAAAGTAAAATAAAACATTGATAAAAGAATTCTATAAGAAAACTCTATACATCTGGACTTGACTTAACACACTGATTGTTTAGACTATGGGGTCTTCAAGCTTGGACAAGATCCTGTTTTTGCATGGCCCACAAGGGCTAAGGATTTCAAAATAGCTATTATAAATACATTCAAGGAACTAAAAGAGGATTTGCATAAACTCTGCAATGAAAACTAGAAATCATGAACAAACAATTGAATAAAATAATAAAAACAACTTGCAGTATGAAAACAAAACTTAGTGAAGATACAAATTTAAAGAAAAGTCAAATTGAAATAAAACTTGAAACAACAGATTCAGTCGGTGAAATAGAAAAAATAATCAATGAAAACCTCACTAATAGAATGAATCAAATGGAAGAAAGGCTACCGAGAACTGAAGACAAAGTAGAAGACTTTGATTACTCAAAGAAAGTGTTAAACCTAAAAAAACAAACAAAAAATGTTCCAGGGAAGGAACATGCAGGAAGTCTGGTACACCGTTTAAAGACCAAACTTATGAACGGCAGATATAGAAGCAGAAACCCTGGTGAAAGTCATAAAAATACTTTCAGAAAAATCATGGAAGAAAACCTCCCTATGGAAAGATGTTTATCAAGGTGTAAGAGGCATACGGAACACTATATAGACAGGATCAACAAAGAAACTTCCTACATTTCACACATAATAAACACATAATAACCAAAAAACTTAAGGTACAGGACAAAGAAAGGACATTGAGAGCAAGAAGAGAGAAAGACCAAGTCACATATAAAGGCAGTCCCGTCAGAATAATACCTGACTTTTCAAGGGAGACTTTAAAAGCCTTAAGAACCTGGACTTGTGTTCTATATGTTCTGATAAACCACAGGTCCCACAGATCATTTATATCCAGCAAAACTATCATTCTTAACTGAAGGAGAAAAAAAAGCTTTCTATGATAAGAACAGATTTAAGGAATTCATTACTACTCACCCAACTCTATAGAGGATATTAAAAAGAATACTTCAGTCTGAAAAGAAGTATAAACACATCCAAGAGGTCACAGGGAACAAATAAAACAGTGCTAGGACAGGCAATTAAAAGAGGCCTGAGAAAATACTATAAAACCAACAAAATAGCAGGAATTATATACATCTTTTAATAATGACTCTAAGTATTGATGATCTCAATACTTCAATAAAAAGATAGACTACAGACTAGATCAGAAAACAGGATTCATCCTTTTGCTTACTCCAAGAAACACACCTCACAATCAATGATAGATACCACCTTAAGATAAGAAGATGAAAAGGTATATTGTAAGCAAATGGAACTAAAAGACAAGCAGGTATAGTTACTCTATCATTTGACAAAATAGACTTCAGATCAAAGCTAATCAAAAGAGATAAGGTGAAACATTTCAAACTCATGAAAGAAAAAAAATTCAACAATAAGATATTACAACCCAGCTGCCCATGGTAGCACACACCTTTAATCCCAGCACTCAGGAAGTAAAGGCAGGTGAATCCCTGTTAGTTTGAGGCCAGCTTGATCTACAGAGTGAGTTCCAGGACAGCCATAGCTACACAGAGATCCACCTGCCTCTGCCTCCCCAGTGCTGGGATTGAAGGTATGCACCACCATGGCCTGGTTGTGCATTATAGCCTTTTAAGGGCAGAAGGCAGAGGCAAGTGGATCTCTGTGAGTTCACAGCCAGTCTGATCTACAGAGTGAGTTCCAGGACAGCCATAGCTACACAGAGATCCACCTGCCTCTGCCTCCCAAGTCCTGGGATTAAAGGTGTGCACCACCACTGCCTGGTTGTTCATTATAGATTTAAGGGTAGGAGGCAGAGGCAGGTGGATCTTTGTTCGCAGCCAGTCTGATCTACAGAGTGAGTTCCAGGACAGCCATAGCTACACAGAGAAACCTGAAACCTGTCTCAAAAAAAACATATTACAATACTAAATAAATACACAACAAATACAAGGGCACCCAACTTCATAAAGAAATATTAGATCTAAACCCACAGATTAACCACAACAAAGAGATAGTGAGTGACTTTAATATCCTACTCTCATCAATAGACCATCTGGAAAATACTAGGCAGAGAAACTCTGGAGTTATATGACATCATAAATCAAATGTACTTACAAATTCCTATAGAATATCCTACCCAAACACTAAAGAATACACATTATATGGGGTTCCTCTCTGTCTGCTGTGAATATGCTTTTTTATTACCATTGGTTAATAAAGTAGCTGTTGCTTTGGGCCTATGGCAGTGCAGGATAGAATGAGGCAGGAATTCCAAGCGGAGATAGAGGAGAAAAGAAGGCAGAGTCAGGGAGACACCCACCATGTAGCTGCCAAAGGAGACAGACGCCAGAATCTTACCAGTAAACCACAAGCCTCGTGGCAATACATAGAATAATAGAAATGGGTTAATTTAAGATGTTAGAGTTAGTTAATAAGAATCCTAAGCTAATAGGCCAAGCAGTATTGCAAGTGTTAAAATAGTTTCTGTGTGATTATTTTGGGTCTGGGAAGCAAGAAATGAACGAGTAGCCTCCGTCTACACACACACATTCTTCTTGGCAGCACATGTAAAATTCTCAAAAATAGATTATATATTATGACACAGAACAAGTTTTAATAGGCATCTGAAAATTCAAACATCTTGCATTCTGTCTGACCATTATGGAATAAAGCTGAACATCAACACCAATAAGAACTATATAAAGTATACAAACTCAGGAAAACTAAACAACACACTTCTGAATGATAACTGGATCAAGGAAGAAATCAAAAAGGAAATTTAAAGATTCCTAGAGTTGAATGAAAATAAAAACACAGCATCCAAAAACTATGGGACACAATGAAAGGGGTCCTGAATGTAGACAGAAGTTTCTGGCCTGGCTGGTCCCACAGCCGTTCAATCCTCACCTTGCTTCCTCTGCATCTGGCTGGTGACTGTCTCTCTGCCTTTCCTCTTCCCAGAATTCTTAGTCTGATCACCCTGCTTATACTTCATTTCTGGCTACTGGCCAGTCAGCATTTTATTAAACCAATACAAGTGGCAAATCTTTAGTGTCCAAGAACATTATCCCACAGCACATGAAAGGAAAGTTTATGGCTCTAAATGCTTACATCAAAACATTTGAGAGATCTCAAATTAATAACTTAATGATGCACACAGAGGATTTGAAAAAAGAACAAACAACACCCCTTGCCCCCCCAAAAAAACTAGATGGGAGAGATAATCAAAATCAGGGCTAAAATCAATGAAATAAAAATGAAAAAACACACAGATTCAATGAAACAAAAAGTTGGCTCCCTGGAAAGATTAAAAAACAATAAATTTTAGCTAGATTAATAAAAAGAAAAAAGAGATGATACAAATTAATAAAATTGAAGATCTAAGAGAGACAACTAAAGAAATCCAGAGAATCATGAAGATAGACTTTATAATCTATATTCCAGAAAACTGGAAAATTAAAAGAAACAGATGAATTTCTAGATATATATGACCTACCAAAGTTAAATCAAGATGAAGTAAAAAATTTAAATAGAATAATAATATCCAATGTGATTCAGTAATTAAAAATCTTCCAATTAGAAGATCCCAGGACCAGAGCAGAATTCTATCAGACCTTCAAAAAATAATTAGCACAAATACTCCTCAAATTATTTCATAAAATAGAAAAGAAAATAACATTTCCAAATTCCTTTTAGAAATCCATTATTACCCTGATTCCAAAGTCTAAGATCTAACATATATATATATATATATAAGATGGATGCAAAAATTATTTTTTAATGTTTTCATATTTTAAGAATTCATAAAAGGTATTTTAGCCATATACTTTCTTGTCTTCCAACTGCAAAAATTCTACAAACCAAATTCAAGAACACATAAAAAAGATTATTTAATATTTTAGATCTGGTTAATTTTGGTATGTGATACTTTAATTTATATGCAAATATTATAGTAAAGTTTATTTAAAAAAAAACCATTTCCCAAGATTAAGTTGGCTTCATCCCAGGGATGAAGGGTTACAGGGATGGTTCAACATACATAAATTAATAAATATAATCCACCACATAAATAGAATCAAGGACAGAAATCATCATTAGATACAAAATCCAACATCCCTTCATCATAAAATTCCTAAGACATATCTCAACATAATAAAGGCAATATGCTGTAAACCCTCAGCCAACATCATGGCAAGCAGAGTAGAACTCAGATCATTTCCACTAAAATTAGGAATAAGACAAGGATGCCCCTCTCTACCCTCCTGTTAAATATAGTTCTTGAAATTTCAGCTAAGCCAAATGAGGACAAGAGGAGTACAAATAAGAAAGAAGCCAAAGTGTCCTTTTTTGCAAATGATATTGTTCTAGATATAAAAGTCCCTAAAGACTCCACCACAAAAATCCTTCAACAGATAAATATCCCAGGAGGTGAGGAACTTGAACAGTGAAAACATTAAGACACCAAAAAAAAAAAAAAAGAAATTCAAGCTGATATCAGAAGTGGAAAGACCTCCCTGATCATGGATTGGTAGGATTCATATTGTGCATATGGACATCCTACCAAAAGCAATCTACAGATTCAACACAACCCCTATCAAAATTCCAATCCAGTTCTTCAAAGTAATTGAAAAACAATTTAAAATTTCATACAGAAACACATGTGTGTGCACGTGTATGCACACACTCGAATATACACAAAAAAATGGTCAAAGCATTCCTGAATGATCAAAACAAAAAACTGTTGATGGTATTACCATCCCATACTTCAACTTATACCATAGAGCTACAGTATAATAATAGCATGACACTTATATAAAAACAGACACACTGAACAATGAACTATAGAGGACTCACACATGAGCAGACAAACTTACAGTCACCTGATTTTTGCCAAAGAGATCAGTAATACACATTGAGAAGAGACAGAAACTCCAAAAAACAGTGCTGGTCAAACTGGATAGATACATATGGAAGAATTAAGCCAGATCCTTTTCTCTCGCCCTGCGCAAAATTCAATTCCAAATGGATCAAAGCTAGTGTTTTGTCAACTTGACATGTTAGAGTCATTCAGGAAGAGGCAAAGTCATTGAGAAAATGTCCTCAGCAGACTGGTCTGTAGGATTATTGATGTGGAAAGACCCAGGTTATTGTGGGCTGATGGTCCTGGGTGCTATAAGAAAGCAAGCTGAGCAAGCCACAGGAAGTAAACCAGTAAGAAGTGTTCCTCCATGGTTTCTACTTCAGTTCCCACCTCCAGGTTCCTACCTTGAGTTTCTGCTCCAACTTCCTTCAATGAAGTGCTAGCAAAACAAATCCTTTCCTCCACAAGTTGCTTTTGATCATGGTGTTAATCACAGAAATAGAACCCTAAGACAGACCTCAACAAAAGATTTGATACTCAGACTTCAATAAAGGAGTAAATAGGAAATACACCTGAATTTAGAGGCACAGGAAATGAGTTTCTGGACAGGACCCTGGTAGCACATGCATCAAGAACAACAAATGACAAATGAAACCTAATGAAACTAAAAAGCTTCTCTACAGCAAAAGACACCATCATTTGAGTTAAGAAGCAGCCTACAAGATGGGAAAAAAATATTTACCAGCTATGCATCTGACAGAGAGCTAGTATCTAGAATATATAAAGAACTAAAAACAACTCAATTAAAAAATGGGGCATGGAACTAAACAGAGTTTGTTCTCAACTGATGGAATGCATATGGTGAGAAATACTTTTATAAATGTTTAGCATACTTAGCCATCAGGGAAATGTAAATTACAACTGCTTGGAGAGGAAATCTTACCCTAGTTAGAATGGCTAAGATAAAAAGAAAAGACAACAAATGCTGGCATGTATGTGGGTAAGGGGAAACAATTATTCACTGCTGGTAGGAGTGCAAACTGGTGCAGCCATTCGGAAAACCTTAAAAAAGCTAGAAATAGATCTACCACATAATCTCACATATACCACTCTTGGGCATCATGCTAGCTAGTTTTATGTCAATTTGACCCAAGGCTGGGGCATTTGGAGAGAATCTTAATCAAGAAAATGCTTCCACAGAATTAGCTGTAGACAAGTCTATAGGGAATTTTCCTGATTAATGATTGATGTAAGAGGTCCCAGCGCATTGTGGGTGGAGCCACCCTTGGGCAGGTGATTCTGGAGGGAAAGTAGGCAACATTCCTCCATACCTTCTTTAGTTCCTACGGCTAGGCTCTTGCCCTGCCTTGAGTTTCTGTTCTGCCTTCCCTCAGTGATGGACTGTTGCCTGGTAATGGAAACTGAAATAAATGTCCTCTCCAAGTTGCTTTTGGTAAAAGTGTTATATCACAGCAATAGAAACTCAAGTAAGACAGACACATACTCAAAGGACTCTATATCCTACTACAGAGACACTTGCTCATCCACATGCCTTGCTGCTTAGCAAGTAAACGGAAATGAACTGCCTGTGTGTCTCTCAGTTGACATATGGGAAGTTTAAATGTGGTGAATTTACAAAATAGAATGTTAACTAGCTCTTAAGAAAAATGAAATTAACAGGTAAATGGAGTTGGAAATGATTATTCCGAAGAAGGCAACCCAGATCCAAAGAGACAAGCACGGCATGTTTTCTCCCCTATGTGAACGTTAAATTTGAATCTTTAGATATGTATGTGTGGTGGTTTGCATGAGAAATGTGGCAAGTAGATTCAGACATTTGAACACCTGGTCCCCAGTTTGTGGCACTGTTTGGGGATGCTGTGGGAGGTGTAGCCTTGCTTGAGGAAGTATGTCACTGGGGTTGGGATTTGAGGGAATATAGTCTTGCCCTACTTCCAGTTCATTTGCCCTACTTCATGTTTAAAGATGTGACCTCCCAATGCCTTGCCTCTCCTCTGCCACAATATCTGTTAGCTGCCACCATGACTCTCAGCCATGATGGCCTCTTAAACTGTAAATCAAAATAAATTCTTTGTTCCATAAGACACTTTTTGTCATGGTGCTTTGTTACAGCAGCAGAAAAGTAACTAATACAATATGTTTCATGTGGAATATCCATAGAGGTCAGGAAATTAGTAAGGAACTGTAATGAGGGGGTGTTTCCAAGGGAGGGGAGCTAGAACGCAGTGTTATAAAGGGGTAATGTGAAATAAAGGAACAGGGAAAGGTTCTATGAGGTGAGGAATGGGAGGGCAGAGTAGAGGAGAGAATAGAGGAAGGATTATTAACAATAAGGACATTTTGAAAAAGTCACATGGAAACCCACTACTGTAGAAGTTTCCTAAAGTATATACACGCACACCTATAAAATGAATTTAAGTTGAGTGACCCTATAATGAAGCAACAATGCCCTACTAGGCACCAGAAGCTAACAAATAAAAGGACCATTGCCAGGAATGGGTTTCCTCTTTTGGAGTTGTTGGCCAATCAGAACCAATAGACACATACACCTTACAGACTATTGCCATTTTTCTGGGCTAATCTCCAAGCCGACCTGTTGTTGACTAGCTCTTAAGAAAAATGAAATTAACAGGTAAATGGAGTTGGAAATGATTATTCCGAAGAAGGCAACCCAGATCCAAAGAGACAAGCATGGCATGTTTTCACCAACAGTGAAACGTGAACTATAACAATGACTACAAGACATGTCCAGTAGTGTGATGTTTGCACACATGTCATGGGAGTAACCAAACACCTTCTGACTGGCTTTAAGACCTGACCCACAAGACGGAAACCCTTACCTAGCACTGCTGTGGGAGCTCCTTCAGCTCCTTCAGCCAATACCAGCCCACTTGGGTGTGGTCTCTTATACTATAAATGCAGCTGTAAAGCATGTTGCTCTCTCGCTCTTGCTTCAGGCTCTCTCTTCTGGCTGTTAGACTCTGTTCCTGTTCCCTGATCATGCAGAGGACTGTGATCTAGGACAGTGATCTGTGAGTCTCCCCTAAATAAATAACCATTTATTATATGTAATTCTGAACTAGTGTGGGATTACTTTGTAACTTCCATCATCATAGCACCAATATCAGGGCCAAGGACTATGGCAAAAGACTGGTCATAGGCCCTAAGGGAGAACCTACTACTGTTATCCTACTAAATGGGCATGATATTAAACCCACTCCTAATGACAAATTTCTATACCCATAAGTAAGTGATTCTCTTAACTCTCATCAAAGAAGTAGA
Source organism: Ondatra zibethicus (assembly GCA_004026605.1). Classification (NCBI taxonomy): domain Eukaryota; kingdom Metazoa; phylum Chordata; class Mammalia; order Rodentia; family Cricetidae; genus Ondatra; species Ondatra zibethicus. The sequence goes on along the minus strand of PVIU01002594.1, from coordinate 139,170 downwards.
TTGCAATTAATACTGAGATCCACAACTGGTCAAGATGTAGAGAATAAGAGACTATAGAATGTCAGCCCTAAATGGGATATCTATATCATACCGTTTCTTCAAAGGCTCAGGGATCATTGTGAGAGAGGCAGCAGAAAGCTGTTTATGAGCCAAAGAAAGTGGATGACCATAAGGAAATGGAGTTTTCCAAACAGAGAAGGATAGTTGTACAGATGAGCTCAGCAATTGTGACAGCATGGGCAAGACCTGCATGAGCTCAAACCAGACAGAATTCCAGCATAGAGGAAGGTGGTGGGTATGAAGTCCCCCCTCAACTGAAGGGCTGTTGTCAATTGATAGCTTCTGGAAGAGGGGTGATCAGTTTTCTTTAAGAGTATGGTCACTGGAGTCAACCAACCTCCAGTAGATACCCACACACCCAATGAAGGCATAAGTCATAAAACAATCCCACACCATTTTGGAATTGTGATTAATAAAATGGTTATTTATTTAAAGGGAAAAACTTGCAGATCACCGTCCCAGACAACAGCCCTCTGCATGATCAGGAACGAAGTCTAACAGCCGAAAGCCAGAAGCAAGAGAGTGAGCACATGGCTACCGCTGCTTTTTAAAACAAAAGAGACCACGCCCCAGTGGGCTGGTATCTTAAAGTCTATTGGCTGAAAGAGTGGAAGTAGCTCCCGCAGCACCTCCCCCTTTTGTTTAAGTAAGAGAGTTCCAAGCCCAATACAAAATAATATACATTAGGAACAGATATCAAGTATAAGATTAGAATTACAATCAGCATAAACAATATTAAGCAAGGAACATATGCTAAATGTTTTAATAAACATTCTATCCTAAGGAGTCTAAGTCTTATATTGGAGATGGCTTGGTTAGATCATAAGAGGACGGTAACTATGATTATCTAATCTTCAACCCTATGGAAGGCCTGAGAAGGGAGATAATATTACTTGAGCAGGCAGGAAGTACAATCAAGTAGCTTCCAAAGCGAGTGATATATGACAGAGACAATTAGCTACCTGAGCAATCACCCAAAGTCTCATTTTGTAACGTTGAAGCGACCAACTTTGGCTATGGCCTAGAATAACTGACAGACCATTTTCAAAGGCAAGAAATTTTTCAAAACCGTCTTACCCTGTCTTGGCAAGATTTGACAGTCCTGTTTATCCATTTCTGGATACTATATCTTGTCAGTGGTTGAGGCATGGGCATTTCTTTGCCCAAAGGCCAGTTTTTGCCAAGAAGAAAACAGGCTCCAAGTGGAGTGTCTTTGGTCTTCAACATTATCTCGGGAATAGATTGGTGCTGCTAGGAGCAATTATGTCTCATGTCAACAAAACCCCAAGTTATTTAAATGCCATGTTCCACAGATCCTTGAAGTGGTTGAAGATTACCTATCTATACAGAATATAATCTCTATGTATCTAAAGAACCTGATTCTGTCTGTATTCTGTCAATCATGATTTAAATAAATGCTGATTGGCCATTAGCCAGGATGTATAGGTGGGACAACCAGACAGGAAGTAGAGGCGGAGCAAGGAGAATAGGAGAATTCTGGGAAGCAGGAAGCTCTCTCAGAACTCCTGCCCAGACCACCGAAGAAGCAGGATGTGACCTGCCCCGCTCAAAAAGGTACTGAGCCATGTGGCTAACATAGATAATAATAATGGGTTAATATAAGCTACAAGAGCTAATAAGAAGCCTAAGCTAATGGGCCAATCAGTTTATATCTAATGTAGATTCTCTGTGTGATTTTCTTTGGGACCTAATGACTGTGGGACCTGGTGGGAAGATAGAAACAAACCAGGCCCCTCATGTTACAGAATGGCGCCAAACATGGATAACTGCATCCACAGAAAGCCTGAGAAAGCTTGGGAAAGAATAGAGTAAAGCATGTTTTCTTGGTAGCAGCAATTTCTCAGGTCTGCTCTACTTGCTAGACGCAAGCAAGCGCTCTCATCTAAGAGAGGCTTCCTGACTCAGCTTTAGCTGTAAAGCCTTGCAGCTCTTTTAAGAGGTCCTGCCAAGAAACACTTAAATAGTGTTAATAAAAAGCTGACCGCATGCTATTTGGTTTTCAGCTGTAGCAGGAAAAAAAGCTGCACCATTTTAAAATGCCAGCTTTGTGGGCTGTCCTGACAGGGCAAACTCTGATTCTTTCAGGCAGGTGGTCCAACTACTGATCATTTGACTGTGGTTTGTGGACACACTGCTGCAGCTTGCTTGCTGGCAGGGACCTTGAAACGCTGTAGAGTTGTGAACACAGCTCTGGCCGGTGCCTAAGCCATGAGGCTGGAATCTCATAAAGCTAAGGAATGGGCTGGATCCAGCCTTCAAAGTCACGGCTTTAATCCTACCCATATTGCTTAGTAAATTAAAGACTCATGTGGTCAGAAAAAGAGAGATATACAATAAAGAGAGATTCAAAAATGAAGAAAACCTCTAAATATTTTACAGTGTGTTAAAAATATATGCAGGCTAAAGGTTGAGGTTCTTAAAGTAAAAAAGAAAGAGAGTAGTTGGGTGTAGTGGTACACACCTTTAATCCCAACACTTGGGAGGCAGAGGTAGATTGACCTCTGTGACTTCAAGGTGTGGTATCACACAACTTTAATCCCAAAGCTTGGGACGCAGAGGCGGACAGATCTCTGTGAGTTCAAGGTGTGGTAGCACACACCTTTAATCCCAGCACTGGGGAGGCAGAGACAGGCAGATCTCTGTGAGTTCAAGGATAGCCTGGTCTACAGAGAGAGTTCCAGGACAAAGATACACAGAGAACCTATCTCAAAAAGGCAAAATTTAAAAGTAAAAATAAAAGAAATAGAGGTTAAAATAAAGCCATGTAAAGATGAAAATACAGAGAATCTGGATACTGTGTGTTATTATGCTCTCTTTGAATTGTTTGAATGCTGAGGAAGGAACAACAGCTGATAAAAGACTTTTGTTTATAAATGCTGCTGAATTAAGCCAAGGAAGGTATTTTGAAAATACCTTGACTTCAAAATTGAAGTCAAAAGGTATGTTACTTTGGAGAAGAGATTTTGCTTTTGTTTCCACAGAAAATGAGAGACTGTGGATTCATTCTGAGTTAAGAAAAATCAGGCTTGATCAAGGAAGACCACCTGAGAAATCTCCGGTAGGAACAGATGGCCCAGATAACAGAGTTCTACATCCAGAACAGGTTCAACACTGCTGCCTGAGATGATCAAGACTCACAGGATACTCCAGTCAGGACTTGATAATAACTCTAAATTTTCTTTAGGTCCCTATAAGATTATCAGTGCCCCAACCAGCTGGAAGTAGCCTGGAATACTACACCCACATTCCCAAAAAATGGACTATAGATATTATTCTTTGTTTAAAAAAAAAAGAGGGGGAAGTGGTGCAGGAGAATTGTCTGTATTCTGCCAATCATGGTTTAAATAAATGCTGATTGGCCATTAGCCAGGATGTATAGGTGGGACAACCAGACAGGAAGTAGAGGCGGAGCAAGGAGAATAGGAGAATTCTGGGAAGCAGGAAGCTCTCTCAGAACTCCTGCCCAGACCACCAAAGAAGCAGGATGTGACCTGCCCCGCTCAAAAAGGTACTGAGCCATGTGGCTAACATAGATAATAATAATGGGTTAATATAAGCTACAAGAGCTACTAAGGAGCCTGAGATAATGGGCCAATCAGTTTATATCTAATGTAGACTCTCTGTGTGATTTTCTCTGGGACTAAATGGGTGGGGGACAGGGCAGGACAGAAACCCCAACAAGCCCAGCCCTGATGTTACGACCCAAGAATATACTGACAGCACAAACTGGACTCAAAGGATTTTTTAAATAACTTAAAATTGGGTTGGGGGCAGGGTGAGTATGGGAGGTGTTGGGAGAGAAAAGGGTAAATATGATCAAAATACATTTTACAAGGTTCTCAAAGGGTTAAAAAATGAATATTCTTTATTACTTCTAAAATAAGGACATGAGACTAGAGAGTTAGTGTAGCAGTGAGGAGGAATTGGTCTTTCAGAGGATCCAAACTCTGTTCCCTGCACCCGCATCTGAAGGCTAATAGCCCTGTTACTCCAGCTCATCGAGATCCAACCTCTTTCTTCTGGCCTCCTAGGAAACCCACACACCCGTGGCAGACACAGAGACATACACACATAAATGTATAAAAAGAAATATTAAAAAGGATATAAAGTAATTTGTTTCTAATTTAACAAAAAACAAGAGTGTCCTTATGAAGGAATACTCCATCTTCCATTGACCCAAGGGTCTTGATGGATGATACTGATGGAAAGACCATTGCTGGGAGGACAGGAGATGTGAAATCCACTCCTGTATGCCATTGCCAAGTAACAATAACCAGTCAGTTGTTGGCATGAAGGGCCTGCTGTGTGTGTGCTTTCCTTGTGATCTTTTGTTCAAACTCTCTAATCACCCAGCAGATATTATTAACAGCCTCATCTGAGGAAGAAGGAAGTGGCAGTTTGCACAGCACATGAGTTGCTCCAGTTCCATTAGCAGACCCAGATCTAAACCCAGCCAGGAAGCTTGTTCTTGACCCTGAGGCTACCGTCGATGCTGTCCAAGGGACTCTGCCTCCAGGCTGCATGCAGCTGGAATCCGAGTCTGACTGACTTGTCTGCGTGGGCTATGGTCCCTGGTACTTCTTTGTAAATGCCTTCCAGCAACTCCAAAAATACAGCCAGAGATGAGAACCTTGGCTCCTGATCTCTCTATTCTAACCTAATGGGACCACTCAAAAGCCACTTCTCTGAGTGCCAGTTTCCTCTGTGCAAAGAAAGGTGGCTGAACCCACTTAGTTTGGCCGTAATTCTAGCCCGAGTGCCTGGAAGTCATCCCTACCCCTTCCCTGCTCCAACCTCAGGTCCAAGAGAATAGGGGCTTCTGGAACCCCCATATGTGGCTCAGCCAGCATTTCTGTGGACTTTACAGACTCTATGAGAGAGAACTCAGGGCTGTGAGAAGCTAACACCATCTTTGTGTGTGTGTGTGTGTGTGTGTGTGTGTGATGTTTTGACGATGAAGGAAGCAAAAGCCACATCACTCCTTTGATAGCAAAGGACTAAGTGTGGCTCACAGACAGTATGCTATATTGGTGACTTCTCATCTTAAGGTAAGGGGACAGAGCATACCAGATGCAGCCGGCCCTTTCTGGACCGATTTAGGCTTCTAACAACTGCCTTGCAGATATGAAGAAGCAGACAGTCTGGTCTATTCTCTTAGGAAAGGAAGAAGAGAAAGCTAAGCAGGTGAAACAATAGCAAGAGGGTGGGGTAAACCCATGTCACTCACAGAAGCATTGCCCACTCCAACATAAAGCCATAGGAAGCATGCATAGGATAAGCAGACAATTAAGCATAAAGGCTATCTGGCATACAAGTAACAGCGAACTGCTTCCTCTTCACAGGGGAATGATCAGGATAGGTTTCTCTCTCAATTTAGATTAAATGTGGCTAGTTTGTATTTTTTTTAAGAGGAAGTTTACCTTTCTGACAGTTCTTTGTCTCGTTTTATAAGTCCATACTATTCTTAAGAAAAGAAAATAAACCCAAACAGCAGTGTTTGCGATTTTTAATAGGTGCATCAGTGCTAGAGATCTTAGCAAGAGCCCTGCCAGTATCATGGGCCATGGGGTGGAGTTGCAGGCACCACTCCTGGGAGTCTCCATTACACAGCCAAGGTCAAGACACTGGCTGGGGGAGAACTGCTTATTAGCACCAGGAAATGTGGCAACGCTCTCCCACCGTTTCTTCCTCAAACCACCTCAGAGAAAACAAAGGACAATACTACATCAGGCATTATCTGTAAAGAAAGCTCAGCTGCCTCTGGACTCTTAGATCCTGCTCTGAACGCCTCATATTTTATGATTATATCAAAACACTTCAAGTGTGCCAAAGAGCTCTTTGAGCAGTTCTCACAATAGCCACAGGAATAAATGCTGTTATCATCTCATCACGGATAAGAACTAGTGTGGCTTCTGAACTCCTCCTGTGAGAGTAGAGACAATTCTCCTAGGCTGAGTCCCCGCCAACAGCCACACCTCCTAATGCAGCCACCACCGTCCCTGAAAATGCCAGAGTCTTGCAGCAACTATTCCTGAAGATCATTATTTGCACTTTTGTGTCACATCCCCGACCCAAGGTACCTAATGCCGTCACAGATATAGCAGAGTCTAGAGATGGTGACCACATTAAAAAAAAAAATCGCAGCCATTAGTAAACAAAGAACGAGGAGCAATGCCTCTGCCTTTGCCTTTGTGTATTTCGAATACTATCAATAAACTGCTAATTTTTGTTCTGGAAGTCATACTACTCTCTTGTCCAGGATACAAATCTTGCTATTACTGGGGGCAATGGTCAATAGCTTAATATGTATGTAGCCCTAGCTTTGTAATGTGTTCTTCATATTCTAAACACTTCACAGACATTCCGCCTCTTAGTTCTCATAACAGATCCTGAAGTGGGCAGTATCAATAGCTCTCTTTTATACTGAAGAAACCGAGGGCCAGTGTTGCAGAGCCCTCCCAACACAACTAGGAGATAGAGCCAAGGTTTAGGCCTGGTTCCCTTATGGCTCAAAGAGTGTTTGTGAAGATTGTCTCCAAAGAAGAACATTACATTGTGTGAGTACATTCTCTGTAGTTTGAGGAGATTGAAGGAATTCCAAATCCCAGAACAATCAGTCAACCGAGGTTACTCAGAAATATTTCTGGTCAGTAAGGTAGCTCCTAATCACAAGACCAAAACTAGCAGTAACTTACATGGTGCTAGGGTAGAAAGAAATACAGGACAGACAAATTATAGCAACTCTCCCGGGAGGATCTAGACTTTTCTTGTTCTGGAACTTCATCATAGCAAATACAACCTTCTCTTACCACCAGGGGTGTCTCTGCCCCCTTCCTCCTCTCAAAATTCTGGTACTTTCCTATGTATCAAACTAAATTTCTAATTATATATTGTGGGGTTTAGTTTGTTTGTTTTATATGTGTGCTAGTCTTTATCATCTCAACTAGATTTTAAATTCCTTGAGAATAGAAACTGGGATTTTGTCAGCCTTTTTGATCTATTATTTGTTCACATATACACAAATTGTATGTCTACTGGGAAGGTACAATATTATCAGCGTAATGTCTTCATTGATTTGCTTGAATGATATAGACCAAAAACTTCTTCTGAAAAGGCCCAGACAGTAAATACTGTAGGCTTAGCATAGCATATGGTTTCTGTTCTCAATGCCATTGTTGTGAACTGAAAGGCACAGACAAGACAGTGCTGTGGCTGTGTCCCAGTAAAATTTGCTTCACGAAACAGAAAAAGGACAGATTTGGCCTGTGGGCTCTCATAGGTGAATCCAACACGGACTGTTGGTAATGGGCTTAGAAGACTAACCAGGGAAACAGTCTCTACTCTGCATTTTGCAGGCAGATTCTCTACCTGCCCTTTAGCCCTTTGGCCCCCAAATTCTCAATGTTTTCAGGTCTGAACTTCTCGATAAAACATGTCATTTTCAAAAGTCTCTCACCTCGAACTTAAGTTCAATTCAGTACAATCTTTCCACCTCCTCTTCTGGGTAGAAGCCTGAACTCTGAGGGAAGGGGTGAAGATAACCTACTTAAGGCTAAATGTTCCAAAGTCTCCCATTCTCCAAACACTGTCTAGTTGTGAATCTCTTTGTTAATTACCAATTACTTCAAGAAGCTTCTCTTCTGAGGGTTGAGCAATGTTCCGATACATGGATATAAGGATACACCATAGGAGTCATCTTATTGTCAAGTTCCTTTAGCAGAATACTAAGGGTAGGTTTCCTCCTAGGCCCACAGACATTTAGTCTCAGGTTTTCAGCTACTTTAGCAGTGTTAGGTATGGGTCCTATCCGACGAAGTGCACCTTAAGCCCAGTCAAAGTGGTTGGTTACTTCTATAAAGTCAGTGCTACTATTGCACCAGTGTGCTTGCGGCCAGGTCTCTGTTGTAGGTTGCAGGGTTTATATGTGAAAGAGGAGGCAGAAAGGTTGTAAGAGCTAGAGGGGGTAGATGGCTCCAAGGAAACAGCGTCTTCCAGACAGAGCAGGATTGATTGATGCACGCGTGGACTCACACCAACTGGGATGGAGTGAACAAGGTCTGTACAGGTTCAAAACAGACAAAATCCCAACACCACAAAGAGGAAGTGGACACGAAATCTCTAAGCAATAACATATTTGAAATTGCTACACACTGGGAAGATCAATTTTCTCCAATGGTGTGTCACTATGTATCAACTACACTCTAGGGTACCCTGTTCCCAGGAGTAGTTGGCCAACACAAAACAAAACTTCATGTTCTTTGAGGATTGTTCCCCTTAGTGTTGTTTTGTTTTGTGTGTATGTGTTTTATTTTGATTTGGTACTTTTGTCTTCTTGATATTCATGGTTATTTTTGTCTATTTTGATTCTTTTTTATTATTTGAAACAGAGAACATGAAGTTGGTGGGTAGGGAGGTGGGAAAGATCTAGGAGGGGTTAGGGAAGAAATTATACTATGAAAATCGGTATATTATGGAAAGATAATCAAAATATGTCAAGAAAAATTAAATTAAAATGTATTTAAAAGTTTAGTTCAGTACATACAATACTGCAAGTTCAATTTCCTTCAGTCTTTACACATCCATTTAAAAAAGAGAGAAATTAAGCATAAGAGAAAACTACCGCAGGAGGCTGTTCCTGCTGTGTAATTAGGAAACTTGCCCACAGCCTCTGCTACTCTTTCCTAATTCTCTTACAGACTGCAGGCCAGTTGGAATATGTGTTCATCTGGATAGACCACCTGGAGAGGAGGTGGGTCTTCCTGGTAACCAGCCACTCACCATCTGGAGAGGAGGTGGGTCTTCCTGGTAACCAGCCACTCAATGCATGGCAAAAGTAAACATTTCTTCCTCTCCGCAGTAGCTGCTTTCCTTGAGAATAAGGAAACACAAAAAGTGGAAGAAGAGTCCTCCTCTCGTCCAGAGCTCACAGCCTCAGTTCTGGATGGCAGTGAGATATCGTTAATGCCACCCTAACCTAATTTTGTTGTGATATTTCTGTGAGCAGGTTGTTCGGCCTTGTTTCTAGACTTAGCTAGGTATCTGCAAAATCTGATATGTATTTGATACACCTAGAAGGCATGAAATAGAAAACCACAGGATTGGAACCTAGAAAGCAGATAGGGAACTCCTTTATTCCACACATAAGCAAGCAGACATGCCCAGAATTGTATTTGCTCAAACCAGATAGTCAGTTAAAAGATCCCTACATAGTGCTATGATAACAAGCCAATGTGAAGAACAATCCAGTAACGACCCCCACCCTCCCCTCTGTCCAGGACAAGACTCCTACATGCAAAACCAGCCACATTGAATAACATCTTCAGTGACACATGTAATTTCCCAGGCACAGGGGTCTACCTGGAGACATACTCCATTGGACCTTCCATGGGACACTAAGCAGAAAGCAGGAACACTTATCTTTGCAGTCTTAGCCCACCCTTTCCACACCATTTCCTTCTTCTTGGTAATCAAGTAGTTATCAAGTGTAACCAAAATCAAGGGTATGGATTGCCACCATTAGGTCTTAGCATTTTAAGCCAATTATCTTTTCATGTAGAATTAAAGGCACACCCTCATGTCTCATGACTCAAAGGATGTTATGATAGAGATTCTGTACACCCACTAAATCTTCACTTTACTCCACAAAATAACATTAAAATTATTGGCATTCATGAAGCTGATGAAGAGAGACCAAGGGTTATCAAAACAGAGTCTGCGGCCAGCAAGATGGATCAGCAAGGAGAGGTGCTTGAGCACAAGTTTGATTGCCTGTGTTCTATCCAAGGGTGGATCTCAGATCTCAGGGTAGCAGGAAAAAATGGATGCCCAGGAGATGTCCCCTGACCTCCGTACTGCTTGTGAGTTCCTATATTTGCTCATGCGTGCACACACACACACACAAACGAACAAACTGTGGGGAGGAGAATAAATATAAATAAATAAGTAAATTTTAAATGGAGCGCATGTGTGTCTGGTTTCTCCACCCTGCAGCTTACATGATCAAGCCTTCTCCAGGTTAGGTTAGCAGAGGTCTAGTCTAGAGAGCTGCTGAGACAAACAAGACAAGTTCTGACCTTTTCACAGGTTACCCCCTGCCCTGGCCAAAGCCCATCTAATAAGTCTCTTTCTTCCTCCATTGCTAGTTTGCGCCTCACTTCTGCCTCTCTCATATACTTTCAGATATACTCTCTGATATACTTTCCAAATGACTCGTTCAATCTTAACCCCTTTGTATAACTTTGCAGCAGTGGAATATGGCTCTTAGGGCCCCTTCCATTAAACTTCTGATTAAATACGCTTCTGTTTGTGTCTTCTACCTTGTAGAGATATGGGAAATGTGCTGCCATGGCAATTAGTATGTTTCTTGTCACATATAATTTTTTTTGAGACAGGGTTCCTCTGTAGCTTTGGAGCCTGACCTGGGACTAGCTCTTGTAGACCAGGCTGGTCTCGAACTCACAGAGATCCGCCTGCCTCTGCCTCCCGAGTGCACATATAATTTTTTAGATGGCTTGGGCATTGGTTTCTTCCTGATGTGTACTTGAAATAGTAACATGATATGCAAATTACATCTCAAGAAGGCCACTGTCAAACAGAAGCGGGAACAGGGCTAAAACTGATGATGACGATGACACCAGTGCTACTAACAATAATGATGTCTCTTCCTCTGAAGAAGACTCTAAGATTGCAAAGGTTTTTCAGGCACATTTCCCCCAATTGAGCTCATTTATCCTTTGAAAGGAGGAAGCTGGAGATTAGAATCCCTGTGTAGAAGGAAGGTTACTCACTGCAGATCACACAGATAGAAATCATTCACCATATCTAGGAAATGGAAACATCCTAAATGTCCTTCAACTGATGAATAGATAATGAAAATGTGGCACATGTACACTATAGAATACTATTTAACTATAAAGAAAAATGAAATCATGAAATTTTCAGGTAAATGGATGGAACTAGAAAACATTATATTGAGTGAGGTAATCCAGACCCAGAAAGACAAATGTTGCATATTCTCTCTCATCTGAGGCTCCTAGCTCCAAATCTTCAAGTGTGAGTGTATAACTTGGAGTAACTGCAGAAACCAGGAAGTTAAGAGGAACCACTGAGAGGAGGGGGGCAATAGAAGGGGATAGAGGGTATCTAAGTGATCTAGAAGAGGAAATGGGGAAATGGGAGGATGTTTTGATTAAGAAGGGACGGAAATAAACACATATGAAGGAGGGTAAAATAACAGGATTCTGAAAAGTCATAAGAAATCATTGTTATTTTTCTACCTAAAATGCCTACAAGATGCATAAATAGGTATATAAGTACACATGCGTATACAGTTTAAATAAAATTTTTCCCATATGAGCTAGCAATGCTCCCTCCCCCAAAATCCATAGACTATCTAACAAAAATCCCAACACCAGCCGTAAAAAGCCCTTTTGAGCTGTTCATCAATATTGTCTAAAAGGCTCAAATAACATAGTAGGCTACTGCCGTTGCTCTTGGTTGCCTCCCAGTGTGGAAGACCATGTACTTCAGATACAGGACCCAAAAGACCTGAGCTGGATCTGCCCTGAAAGCCTTCTCCTTGAGGACTAGCTCACAAGGTACCATAAGACACCATGTACACTTCCAAAGGAGAGAAACAACAGACAGAGACCATTACAGAAAACCAAAACCAACCAAAATGCAGAGTTCTAAAGCCCATTCCCAAGGGCTACATCTACAAAACAACTCCTGCACCTAGTGCTCAGGGCTCATTTCAGAAGAGGGGGTGGAAAGAGTGTAAGAGCCAAATGGTCAGGGATTCTGCTGTGAGACTGTGTCTCCTAGAAATGTCGGAGAAGTTACATCCACGAAGCCTCACCAACATGGCTGCCTAACTGAACAAGGTTGACATCAATGGACATGCTGACATAGAAAGGGGAAATCTCATGGGGCCGCAACCCTAGACACAGAACTGCAGGCAACTAAGGAATGTTGAGAGCAGGAGAAATTGTCTTCCCCAGGGAAGAGCACACTAACTGGTTATCCATTACCAAATTGTTAGCCCTGAAAACATGTACATGCAAGTAACATCTTACAGACTACACAGGTTTTACTTGCATATCTAGGAAAAAGAAGAAAAAGAAGCTGGGTGGTAGTGGTGTATACCTTTAATCCCAGCACTTGGGAGGCAGAGACAGGCAGATTGCAGTGAGTCAGATTCCAGCCTGGTCTACAAAGCAAGTTCCAGGACAGCCAGGACTGTTACATAGAGAGACCCCATCTCAAAAAACCAAAAAAGAAAGAAAATAAAAATAAAAAGCAGCCATGAATTTGAGAGAGAGCAAGGGGAACATGGCGGAGGTTGGAGGGAGGAAAGGGAGGTAAGAAATGATGTAACAATATTATAATCTCAAATTTTTAAATAAAAGGAAGATATTAAGCTATGTTTTCTTTTGGAGGGTGGTTGCTTTCTGCTATGAGCCACACACTGAAAACAACCAATAACACATTTATTCAAACTGTTTCTCTCTCTACTGTTGCTTGGAATAAAATTGCCAGCAAACTGTGTTTAAGTTACTTTATAATACCCAGTTCTCAAAGCAGTCTTGAAGCACCTCTTTTCCACTACAGCCTAACTTAGAGGTCAATTATAGAACGAAGAAGAAAACAAGAAAGCAGGTTGTATATTTGTTTTTAAATTATTATGAAAAACAAGGCTGCTCATATTTGTATTCAAACATTCATGCATGCTACAAAGATGTAGATGAAAGTTTCTGTTTTACCTGATCCCACAACCATTCAGTCCCAAATAAACACACAGAGGCTTATATTAATTATAAAGTGTTTGGCCTATTGTTTAGGCTTATTACTAACTAACTCTTACAACTTAAATTAACCCATGATTATCATCTATGTTTAGCCACATGGCTTGGTACCTTTTCTCAATAAGACAGTCTCATCTTGCTTTCTCTGCATCTGGCTTGCAACTGTGTCTCTGCTGAAAGAGAATTCTTTTTCCAGAATTCTCCTAGTCTGGTCACTCTGCCTATACTTCCTGCCTGGCTACTAGTCAATCAGCATTTTATTAAACCAATATAAGTGACAAATCTTTAAAGTATACAAGAGCATTATCCCACAGAATTCCTCATTTTTTTTAACAAAACAAGAACCCTGAATCTAATCCCTTTGCTTAGCTTTTTTCCTAACCATTATGTATAACAACTTGTGCCAACATTCTAAACAAAGACAAACATCTATAATCCATTTTTGGAGAATGTAGGCATAGTTTTCTATGATACTTCCTGCTGATTGGGGCACTGGTAATCTCTGGGTGACCCTGAGAAAATGTAGAATTATGGTCAAATCCTGACAGGAGTATTCTGTGAGGCTGGACTACCTCAACCAGTCACATTGAAACTGTTCTGGATGTAGAACTCAGAGAAAACTGAAACAGAGGTACTCTGAGACATTGGATCATCTGGGCCATCCACTCCTATCAGAGATTTTTTTTTAGGGAGTCTTACTTTTCAGGGGTCTTCCTTGATCAAACCTGATTTTTAAAAAATATTTATTTATTATGTATACAATATTCTGTCTGCGTGTATGCCTGCAGGCCAGAGGAGGGCACCAGACCTCATTACAGATGGTTGGGAGCCACCGTGTGGTTGCTAGGAATTGAACTCAGGACCTTTGGAAGAGTAGGCAATGCTCTTAACCGCTGAGCCATCTCTCCAGCCCCAAACCTGATTTTTTTTAACTCAGAATGAATCCACAGACTCTCATTTCCTGTGGAAATAAAAGCAGAACCTCTTTCCCAAAAGTAGCATATCTTTTGACTTAAATTTTGAAGTCAAGGTATTTTAAAAATATATAGGTTGGTTTAATTCAGCAGCATTTATAATCAAATGTCTTTTAGCAGCTGTTGCTCCTTCCTCCGCAGTCAAACAATTCAAAACAACACAATAACATACAGTATCCAGACACTCTGTGTATTTTCCATGTTTACATAACTATTTTATTACTCTATTTCTTTTTAAAGGACTTTCTTTCTTTTCTTTATCCTTTTTCTTTTCTCTCCAAAGCCTGTTTATTTTTTAACACACTGCAACCTGTTTAGAAGGTTTTTTTTTTTCATCTGAATCTGTCTTTACTGTATTTTTCTATCTTTTTTTGACCACATGAGTCTTTAATCTGTTAAATGGCATGCTGGGATTAAAATAGCAGTTTTGGAAGCTGGCTCAGCTCCATTCCTTGGCTTCCTGAAAGTCTAACTTCATGAAGGGGGTACTGGCAGGAGCCACGTTTATTGCCACAACTCCATGGAGTTTCTAGGTCCATGCCACCATCAAGAATCATGCCACCAGCTGCTCATAAACACCTCTTAAGTGTTTAGAAGCAGGGCCTCTTAAAAGAGCTGTGAGGCTGTTGTCACTAAGCCTCTCTTAAAGGAGCCACACCTCTGCTTGCCTCTAGCAAACAAGAGTCCACCTGAGACAATGCTTCTACCAAAAAACTGCACTTGACTCTCTTCTTTTGTGTCTAGAATCCCTTATCAAGCTCTCTCAGGTTTTATGTGGAAGTAGCTGCCCCACGTTGGGTGACATTTGTAGACAAAAGTTTCTGTCCTGCCTGGTCCTGCCACCATTAAGTTCCAATTAAACACACAGAAGCTTATATTAATTATAAACTGTTTGGTCTATTGTTCAGGCTTATTACTAACTAGCTCTTACAACTTAAATTAACACATAATTCTTATCTATATTTGCCACATGGCTTGGTACCTTTTCTGTGAGGTATTCGCATCTTGCTTTTTCTGTATCTGGCTTGTGACTGTGTCACTGCCTTTCCTTATTTTAGAATCCCCCTAGTCTGGTCATCCCACCTATATTTCCTGTGTGGCCACTGGACAATTAGCATTTTATTAAAGTAATATAAGTGACAAATCTGTACAGTGTACAAGAGCATTATCCCATAGCACTAAAACAATTTTATATTGTATTTGCAAACAAATTTATCATTTTATATTTATAGCTACCTTGTTGAATTATGTGGCCAATTTTGTCTTGTCACCACACTGGTATAAATATCCCAGACACAGACACTATCTTTTATCATTCTACATACTTATTTTGAATTGCAGTATCTAACCCCAGAGAACAAAGTTCTGGCACATATTTATCTCATAATGACAATTACAAGATAATCACGAAACCTGAAGGCACACTGTTAGCCTGCAGCATCAGGCTGAGGACTATGGATACACTGTGGCTGCATCATGTCCTGCAGGTCTATGGAGCCGATAGAAACACAGGGATATGGATTCAAAGGTCTTTGTCCTTTGCTGACCTCAAACCTACAATGTTGACAGGAGCGCTGATAAACTGATTCTAAATAGACTGGTTATTCAAGCAGAATATACAGACACACGGGAGCACTTTAGGAGACCAGACTTTGGGCATTTAGGAGAAATAAAGAAAAAAGAATGATGCTCTGTGGGCCAGAGAGATGAGCAACCTGCCAATGTTGAAGTCATTTTGACATCATTTGTGTTTTTCCTTTGCCAAGTGTGGTCTCTGATATTTAGGGATTATAAATGATTTCAAAAATTATAAACAATATTAACAAAACCCTTTCCATCTCTCCCTATATCTCTCATGTTTTAACTCCAAAAGATCAGAATTGACTGCAGTATGCTCCTTTATCTCAGTTTGGATTTCAATATTCTGTAAATCCACAGCTCTTTAAAAACAAATGTTTAATGTAGAAAGTCAGCTAATTCAAGTTTTGTTCAATAGAGTGAGCATTTTCTAGATTTCTATTATGTACAAGACTTGGACCAAGTGGTACAGAGACAACAAAGGGCATAAAAAATAAACACATATGAAATAAAATGTTATTGTATAAAATTAGTAGCTATTTGCTCCATCTGTTTATTTGTAAAAAACTCTAAGCTAGGTTTGTGCAAGTGCAGAAACTGTTTTTAAGCTTTCTGTAACAATTCTCTTTGTTACAGAAATGGTAATTCCTATTTTAACCTTTTTAGAATTAGAATTATATGCATCATATAAATACATTAATAGCTCTAATTCAGGGCCTACTAAGTTAAGTGCCACACGGAAAATGACAATGGGGTACATGAAGTTTTCAAAGGCAGAGAGAGTTCCACAGAGAAATAGGCAGTGAGTGAGCATTCTGGGAAAAGGTCATTCAAGGAGAAGGTGAGGAACACAGATGGCAATGTGCGAGGTGCTCGGGTGAAAACTGCCAGGCACAGGATGGTTGAGCAGAGATGGGATGCCTCCTTCATTAATCCCAGCACCAGACAAAGACAACAAGCAAATATTTCATGAGATTTACCTGTGTGGATCTTTAAGCAGGTGGCGGGATGCTCTTTTTATTCCCTGTGAGGGGAGGCCTGGGAATGGCATGGCGCTGAACAAGTCATGGGGTAGGGATGAATGGATTTCATGCAGTGTACTCTCTGTAGGAGCCCTGTGAATGTGGCCATGTTGGTCACTTGGATGATAAAGCCTGGATGTTTTTATGACTATTTCTGGTATGATAATGCAGTGATTCTCAACCTGTGGATTGTGACTCTTTGGAGATCAAATGGCCCTTTCACAGGGTTGCCTAAGAACACCAGAAAACACAGAAACTTACATTACAATTCATAACAGTAGCAAAATTACAGTTATGAAGTAGCAACAAAATAATCCTATGTCTGGGGGTTGCTACAACATGAAAAACTGCATTGAAGGGCCTCAGTATGGGAAAGGTAAGAACCGCTGTCGTATGGGCTCCTGCATTGCCTGACTTCTCTGTTGCTTTCAGAGCAGTCTCTTCTTTGGAAAGTAGGATTTAGTCATCTCATTTTAAGCATGGAAAGACTGAAAAAAAAAGAGAAAAATGGTCTGTGGGGATGATGAGGAAAAGCTAAGGAAAAAGTAAGGAATGCCCCACTACCCCCAGTGAGGAAAACACACAACAGAATCTGTGCACTCCCCCAAGTGAACAAAAGCAGAAGCACTGAGGAGGGGCTCCAGAGTTAACCAGAAAACTCAACTTTACCCATATGACAAATTAAACTTTGTTGTGTAATGCTATCTTCCAAGAGAAACAGACACCGTTTTCAAGAGTTTGGGTGTGCCTACTTGAGGAAGCCCATCACAGCGGAGCCTGTGGACTATGGTATTCCCTCCAGTAGAAGAGTCAGGGTAGATTACTGGAACTCCCTCTACCAGCATTTGGCCATTCTTCAGTCATTTATATGCAATTTTACCCTGATGCCATATGGCCTTAGGATCTCATGAAGGGATTTGTGCATACAGACTGGGGAAGAATAAAATAAGAAAGCTTCATCTAGGTGTCTATGAGGATGTCCCGACATCATCAATGCTGGATAACCACTTTGCAATGCTACTACTTCAGGGTCACCCATGCTCCTGCCAGTAACCCCTCACCCATGTTCTGTAAGTAAGCCCAATAAACTCATTGGTTCTCTAAGGTGAACTTTGACAGAATAAAACTTTGGCCTATTGTTGAGACTTTATGGGTAGAGTGTACATGTTGTTTATCTCCAAGGGGAAGGAATTTTAGTGACAAGCTTACTTTTAGAAATATGTGACCAGAAGCACAAAGCTTAGTAGAATCTGCAGTAAGTTAATGGACTAACTTAGAACAGTCTCTAGTCAGCTTTATATGGCTACTGAAAGATAATAGAAGGCCATAAGGACCAAATAATGTGTAGAGAATATGGTTTCATTCTGTTTCTCAAACTGTAGATCACATTCCTTCAGTGGGTCATGAAATCAACTTTACAGAATCACAGCCAACATATTTAAATGAAAACAGTGTGTGTGCATGCATCTACAGCTATCCAACTAGCTATGTATTTAATTATAACAGTTAATATTAGTGCTGGTTGGATTTAATGTCAATTTGTCACAAATTACAATCACTTGAGTAAGAAGCCTCACCTGAAGACCTGTACTGATTGCCTTCATTGATTAATTGATTGACTGATGTAGAAAGATCTACCCCAAGTGTGGACAGCACCTTCTAAATACAGCACAGTTAAAAGAGGATGTGGCAGAAGAGAGATTATGCCCTTTGCTTTCTGGTCCTCCCTGTTTCCATAGAGTTGATTTGCTGCTGGTAGTGATATGAGAACTTGCATTTCCATGCTACAATTGTTGAGTAAAGAAAAGCAGCTGCCCAGATACCCAGGTATTTGGTGCCATTGATGTGGGATTCCCCTCTGTATGCTGCCAATATGTTTTATTACCATTGGTAAATAAAGAAGCTGCTTTGGTCTATGGCAGGGCAGAATAGAACTAGGCAGGGAAAGCTAAACTAAATGATGGGGGAAAGAAGGTAGAGTCAGGGAGATGGCATGTAGCTGCCGAAGAAGAAAGACACCACCAGAACCTTACCAGTAGGCCACAGCCTCATAATGATATACAGATGAATAGAAATAGGTTAACTTAAGATGTAAGAGCTAGCTAGAAATATGCCCAAGCTATTGGCCAAACAGTGTTGTAATTAATACACTTTCTGTGTGACTATTTAGGTCTTGATGGCAAGGAAATGAATGAGCAGTCTCCATTTACAAAATGGCACCCAATGTGGGGCAGCTATATCCACATAAAAGCTGAGAGAGCTTGGGAAGGAATTCTAGACACAAAAGAACAGAGTTAAGCATGGCTTCTTGGTAGCAGCATTTTCTTGGGTGGGCTCTGTTTGCTAGAGGCAAGTAGAAACACGATTCCTTTAAGAGAAGGCTTCCTAACTCAGCATTAGCAGCAAAAACTGTGTAGCTCCTTTAAGAGTCAGCTTCCTGGGTCATGCTGGCAGCTAGAACCTCTGGCTCTTTTGGGAGGCCCTGTACTTAAATGGGGTTTGTAAGCAGTGTGCTACTAGTTACTTAATGGTAGCATAGACTAGCTATATCCCTGGAGCTGTGGCAGTGAGCATGGCTCACAGAGGTGTTGAACGTACCTCCACCATGTTGGATGGGGTAGAGCCAACAAGCAGGACCACAGAGCTGGTCCTAGTTGTGCCCACTTAGCATTTTTTAAAGGTGCTCCTAGTCAGAAAATGATCACAGATATTAAATAAAGACCAATTCAGACAAAACAAAACCTCTGAACAGGTCACAGTGTGTTTAAAAATTGTACATAGGCTTGGGAGAGAAAGGAAAAAGAATATAGACAGTTATAAAAAGAAATAAATAGTTTAAAAAATAAGACAAAGCCTTTAAAGATACAGTAAAAGTGATATAGAAGAGTACAGACAGTCATAGACAAACGGAGTAAAGAAAAATAAGCCACATAAAGAAGAGATATATACAGAGAGTCTAGATAACATATATCATTGGGTTTTCTTTGAACTTTTTGACTGCAGAGAGATATTTGATTCTGGGGGTTGCTAAACTAAACCAACATGTATATTTTAAAGGTATCTTGACGTCAAACTTTGGGTCTAAGGATATGTTACTTTGGCAAAGAGATTCTGCTTTTGTTTCCACAGATGAGAACCTGTGGATTCCTTCCAGGTTAATTTGGTTTGATGAAACAAGACCTCATAAAAGTTCTCCATGAACCTTAAAAATACTTTTCCCAACAAACAGCAAGAAGCAGTTTGGAGAAAACTATGCCCAAATTCGCAAAATTATTGTTTATAAATGTTTATTTTCATTTTAAAAGGATTGGTTATAAATGGCTAATGGTCACAGTCAATTTCTAAAAACAAAAAGAGGGATATATAGTATAGAGATGAATACTTTGCATTGGTATGGATCTTGGTCTATTGATACAGATTTGAGGTTGATTTTGTTACTCTGTATATATGTATATTTCTACTTTTGTTTAAGGTGTTGTGCAGCTCATTTAAAAACTTTAATCCCAGCATTCTGGAGGCAGAGAGAGACAGGCAGATCTCTATGAGTTTAAGGCCAGCATGGTCTACAAGAGCTACTTCCAGGACAGGCTCCAAAGCTACAGAGAATGCTGTCTTGAAAAACAAAACAAAACAAAAATGTAATGTATAATTTAAAATTGCAGCTTAATAGATAGTCATTTTTAATAGTCAAACTTGTAGTCATGTTAGGTTTTCTAAATGTATAGAGATATATTTCAGATGGATAGTTCAAATCTTTCAAATACCTACAGAATATGACTTATTATTTAAAAGGTTTAAAGAACTTAGACTTTTCTCCACAGTGAGACATGCCTGTTTCTGGCAGCAGCAATTACTTCAGAAAGGTTGATGGGCATCGAAGAAACCCATTATGAAATTTGCCTTCACTCTGACAAAGTTAGCCATCTAGGCAAGAAACTGCTCTTGCCTGGACTGCTTAATGGCATGCTGTATAAATTGGACATGCAGGACCCATAAAAAATGGCTGCTGAACTTGCCAAAAGAAGATGAGACGGTCCTTCAGGGTTCCTGCTTCATGAAAGAGTCTGCCAACCATTCTGCAGGACACAGAAGAAAGTGACTGACAAGCTGCCAATACAGGCAAAACAGTCTTTCAAATTTCCTTATTCATGGAAAAGTCTGCCAGACATTATGGGCCTATAGGCTGAATACAGATGCCCCAACATTACAAAAGAACTTTGGGTAACTGCCCAGGCAGCAAGATGTTTCTGTCAATTCTAGAGTTTTGGAAGTTGCTTACAACATACTTCCTGTTTGCTTAGGTAATATTATATTCTTCTGGGGCTTTAATGGAGTTGAAGACAGATAGTTATATAGTTTTCCTTAGTTATGATAAAAGATAAATTAGATATAAAACTTTAGATTCACATACATCTAAACACCAAGATAGGATTGATAGGCCAAGTGGTGGTGGTGCACGCCTTTAATTCCAGCACTCAGGAGGCAGAGGCAGGCAGATCTCTGTGAGTTCGTGGCCAGCCTGGTCTATAAGAGCTAGTTCTTGGACAGGCTCCAAAGCTACAGAGAAACCCTGTCTTGAAAAACCAAAATAAAAAAAGATAGGATAAATGATATTTTTCTTAATTTGCCAAATATAAATGGATGAAATATTGTAACTATAATTCAGGGCAGAATAATAGGTTTAGTGAAAACTAAACTGAATGGTGGGAGAAAGAAGGCAGAGTCAGGGAGATACCATGCAGATGCCAAAGGAGATAGATGCCACTGGAACCTTACCGGTAGGTCACAGCCTCATGGTGATGCACAGATTAACAGAAATGGGTTAATTTAAGATGTAAGAGCTACAATCATACCACAAGGACAGGTGCTCAACTATGTTCATAGCAGCATTATTTGTCATAGGCAGAACCTGGAAACAACCTAAATGCCTCTCAACTGAAGAATGGATAAGGAAAATGTGGTACATTTACACAATGGAGTACTACACAGCAGAAAAAATAACGACAGCTTGAATTTTGCAGGCAAATGGATGGATCTAGAAAGCATCATATTGAGTGAGGTAACCCATACCCAGAAAGACAAATATCATATGTACTCACTCATAAGTGGCTTTTAAACATAAAGCAAAGAAAAACAGCCTACAGTTTACAATCCCGGAGAACTTAGACAACAATGAGGACCCTAAGACAGACATACATGAATCTAATCTACATGGGAAGTAAGAAAAAGACAAGATCTCCTGAGTAAACTGGGAGCATGGGGGCCATGGGAGACGGCAGAAGGGAAGGGGAGAGAAAAGGAGGAGAGTGGAGAAAAATATATAGCTCAATAAGAACAATTAAAAAAGAAAAAAAGATGTAAGAGCTAACTATGAATACGCCTAAGCTATGGCCAACCAGTGATGAAATTAATATAGTTTCTGTGTGATTATTTGGGTCTGGGTTGCTGGGAAACCAACGAGCAGTCTATGTTTACATGCCATATTGAGACTCACAAGGTCCTGGGTTTCATGCACTGAGCAACTACCAGGTTCTCTGCCTTCCAAGTTTCAAACAATTGCTATTACTGTTTTCATATAAGCTGGCTTTATAAATCACACACATGTGCACATGCACATGCGCATGCACACACACACACACACACACACACACACACACACGCATACTCATCATATCCTACCTGCTCTCTCCATTTAGAGAACCTTGATTAATATGATATTATTTCGTGGACATTTTAGTTAAATATCAGATGTCACTCATCCTGACTTCCTTTCCTGTGACGGTGATAAAAGGAACTCAGGGGAATTGGGTTTATTTCGCCTCACTGTTTGAGGACAAGTGGTGGGGAAATCACGGTGCCAGGAGTCTGGAGCAGTCAGTCACATCTCATATAAAATCGGGGAACAGGGAGAAATGAAGGTCTGGCTCGTCTCCTCCATCTTCTGTAGCCCAGGATCTCAGCCCAGGGAATGGTGCCGCCTGACTGCCGCTCTTCTCGTCCCACCTGACCTCATCAAGATAATTCCCACAAGCATGCCCAGAGACTGCACACGTGTGCTCAGACGTGTCGCTCTTGGGCGATTCCAGAGCCTGTCAAGTTGACAATTGACACTAACCGTTACACTGATATAGAAATGTCTGTCCTGGGTCAGTCTGCCAATGAGCCTCGGGCCCAGTTTTAAGACTTCTGGAAGGTCCACTGTACTCTCCTGCACTGGGAGGCTAAACTTATATTTGATAGGCCTGACAATTCAAAATGGAGTTTAACCAAGAACGTCAATAAAAAGAAAATTTTAACTATAAAAATTATATTGTCATTTATTGCTTTGAGAGGCCACTTGTGCTCCTATTTCTGCCAATTAGGCCAGAACTCATAAATGTGGCTTTAGGGTTTCTTAATGCAAAGCAAATGGTTCTCAACCTTTCAGTCTCAAGGCTTTATACTTTATAAATTATTAAGGATACTCTCAAAGAAGTTTCATTTATGAGAGTTATGTCATTGTACTGTAATTAAAGCTGATAACTACAAAGAATTCATTCATTTATAATAAAAGTAGAATGGGTTGGTGAGTTGGCTCAGTGGAGAAAGCATTTATCACACAACTTGAAGGACCTGAGTTCAGAACCTCAGAACCCTAAAAGTCAGATGTGGAAGTGCCTCTCTGTAATCTCAACACTCTGATGGTGAGTTGGGAAGCAGAGGCAGAAAAATCCCTTGTAGTTTGTGGGCAACCTAGCCTGATGTGTACAGTGGTGAACAAGGTAGACGACATGGACTGCCACTGAGGTTGTCCTTTGATCTATACATGCAGGCCATGCATAGTCACGTGTTTGTGCTCACACACACACACACAAACAGGAACACATATACACTACACACACATCATACACACATACAGACAGTATTATTTTAAAGAGTTCTTTTTAGTTTGTGGATATTTGTGTTTTGCCTGTGTGTATGCATGTTCACTGCACACCTGGTGCTTGAAGGCCAGAAATGGGCTTGAGAGCCCATGCAATTGGAGATACAGACTCTTGTGAGCTTTCAAATGTGGATGCTTGGTATCAAATCCAGGTCCTCTGAAGAGCAAATGTGCTCTTAGTTGTTAAGCCGGCCCCATGCCTTCATTTTTCTCTGCATCCCAAGCACTTGTATTAAAGGCATTGCTTTAAGTTAAAAAAAAAATTAGGGCACTAGTTCAGAGAGAGAGCCCATCTCAAAAGACAAGGTGGCAGACAATCAAGGAAGGTACCCTTTGCCTTCCTGACACATCCATATGTACCTGCACACACATATAAATACATGTACATGAATACATGACCACACATACTCAAGTAAGCGAGAAAGAGTAAGCAGTGAGAGGTTGCAAGATGGAGACAGGAGGATCAGGAGTGCAAGATCACCTGACTATATAATGAATATTAGATTAGCATTGGCTACATAAGCCCGCCTCAGTGAAAACAAACATAAAGCTATTAAATATAGATATGATTTATGAAAAATGATTATCTTCTCATAACAAAGTGAATAAAATAGTATACGTTTTTAAAAATATCATTCATGTCTGGCTTAGTAGACAGTGAGATTGTATTTGTTTTGACCTACAATTTGCTGCCATATATATCCCCTTTCACATAGATGAACAAGCCCTGGCCTCAGGGACATTTTTAATGCTGTTTCCAGGTAAGTATGAATATTCTTTGATGATTATCTTAGCTAGGGTTTCTATTGCTGTGAAGAGACGCCATTACCCTGACAACTCTTATAAAGGAAAGCATTTATTGTGGTGGCTTGGTTACAGTTAAGAGCTTTAGTCCATTATCATCAGGGCAGGAAGTAGGCAGAATGCAGGCAGACATGGTGCTGGAGCTGAGAGTCTTTACTTACATTTTGATCAAAGACAACAGGAAATGAACTGAGATACTGGGTAGTATCTTGAGCATATATGAGACATCACAGCCTGCCTCCACAGTGACACACTTTCTCCAACAAAGCCACACCTACTCCTACAAAGTCACGCCTTCTAATAGTGCCACTCCCTATGGTGGGGCATTTTCTTTCAAACCACCACAATGATATATCAAAAATTTTCAAATTGTAGTTTCTTGAAGGTTATCTGGAATCCTATCTATCAACTTCATATTCTGTAACTCACTGATGTCTCTTGGTCCACCTTGACCTTGAATGAATCTCTTACCTATACACAATTTTGTGACACCATTTTATTATCTGAAAAACATTGAGTCACTGAACTGAAAGAGAAATATCTTTTAAATGTCGACAGTTTCCATTAGACAGTAATTTTTTTAAAGTGCACTCATTAATATCACCACTGATCTCATCAGAAAAGATTTAAGTATTGAGACACTGTCAAGGTCTTGGCCCGTTTCTTAAAATTAATCTCAAGAATTAACTTTGGCAACAATAACTATCCCTGTTTTCTTGGAAGTGACAGGAAAATCTTAGTTTTGAAAAAGTCTGTCCAGAGCCAAGTGGTAGCAGCACGTGCTTTTAATCCCAGCACTCGGGAGGCAGCGGCAGGGAAGGTCTCTGAGTTTAAGGACAGATTGGTCTACAGAGTGAGTTCCAGGACAGCCAGGGCTACTCAGAGAAACCCTGTTTTGAAAAAATAAAATAGAAATTTTTAAAAAGCAAAAGCCTGTCCGGTATCTATCTGAATAACTATAGTGTGCCCATCTTTCTCTCATGCTAAACGAATGTCCTGTGGAAGTAAAAATAAAACCCCTGGGCTAGATGGTGGCACACCCCAGTAACCCTAGTACTGGAGACCCCAAGGCAGGAGTGAGGGTAGGTTGAAGTGCTCCATGGCTACGTAACTAGACTCTGTCTCAAGAAACAAGCCTACCCACCAAATCAACAAAAACTAACAGTACAAATTCTGCCCAAGCGGTTTTATCCACACTTTCTATTTTTTCCTCTGCATTATTTTAAAAAGCATACCCAGGGATTGAATTTCAACCGAATTATTAGTTTTGTCAAGTGACACCTGGCTTCAGCTGCTTGTCGTTTTCCAGTGAACGCACAGCAGCAAAAATACACTGACTGGTGGTACAGTTTGGGGCCTGCATTAGTCAGTGTTGGTGCACACATCACAGGTCTCAGCATTGCCGTGGACAATCTTAACATTGCAGGCCTCTGAGAGTCTCAAGAAATCCCTCAGGGATTTGGGGGCACACCCTTTAAGAATCCCCAGAGTTGTTCTTTTTGGAGTTATTATCTTTGATTGGGTTTTGTACCGAAGAGTCAAAGAAGAGCTAAGCCAAGGCGTGGGCCACATCCAAGAAGGAAACGCACACTGCTCAAAGGCTCCTGTAGGAAGAAATAGCGGAAAAAAACCGGCTTCAGAAAGCAGGCCTGGGCTTCTCGTTGCCAAGGCGACGATCCTCCGCGAGAGGGCCGGCCGTCGATTGGCGAAGCCTAGTTTGGGTCCCCTAGAGCCGGAAGGTCGCCCAGCTGCGGTCGCTAGCTCGGCGGTCGATTGAAGGGGCTTCGCGGAGGCCGGGCAGGAGGGCGGGCGGGAAGATGGCGGCCATGGCCGCCGGTGGGCTGCCTGGGAAGGGGCGTGATATCAGCCTGGCGGCCCTGCAGCGCCACGACCCCTACATCAGTCGCATCGTGGATGTGGCCAGCCAGGTGGCTCTGTACACTTTCTTCCATCGGGCCAACAAATGGGTGCGTGCGGACGCGGCGGACAGACGGACGGCGGGGCGGGGACGGGGCGGGGGATGCTGGGCTCGGATGGGCGGGCGGGGGACCCGATTCTGGAGGAGGGCTGTCCTCGCGACCCACCCTCAGGTGGGGAAGACGGATCCCGAAGGTGTGGCTGGCGCCGCTGCGAGCCCGGCACAGGCCTCGAGGCCAGAAGACCGATCGGGCAGCGGAGGGCAGAGCGGAGCCCCAAGCCTCACCGATGGGGAGAAGCCAGGGTCAGACATGTAGGGCAGGCACCCACCTAAGAGCAAGAGGCTTGGGGGAAATAAAGAGGAAGTGGGTACGTGTGGGACGCTCCAGATTTTGATGTAGGAGTCCATGGTTGGTAGCCTAACCGTTTCGGTGCATTTCACAAGACCGAACCACATCCTTCAGTAACTGAAGTTTAGTTTCCTTCACAGCTAGAGTGGAATTGGAACAGGAGACAAATTAGTTCTGGTCTAGGTATTGAGTCGTATAATTTATAAGCCATACCTTTGAATATAAAGGTGTCATTTCCTCCTCTCGGGTGACTTTTGTACCAAATATTATTCACCTTTATATAACCATCGGTCTTCACACAGGTCAATGGGGTATGAAGAACAGCTTGCAAGGATTTCAAATGATTTTTTTTTTTTTGCTTTGTTCACCAAGTCCGAAACAAACATCAAAATCTATACAAGGAAAACTTTGGTTATTGAGCAAAGTCAGCATTGGGTAGGCTGTAATAGGAGCGACCCGGAAATCATGTATGCCAAAAGAGGATGAATGCCGCCATGGAGATGGAGCTTGGGTCAGGCACTTGCTTCCATCCCTGGCACTCCTGAAAAAAAGGTCAGGAATTATCAGGATACTTGCAAAGAATTTATGTCTGTTCTCCTAGTAGCCAAATCCGAAGGGGAAATGTGTAGAATTCTAATGTTCACAGTTCTGAATATTCCTGGCTCGATTAACTGAGGCTGTTTTTCATGGTCACCAGAGGAAATTACCATTTGGGTCTTTATGTAATGAAACGTGTATTTATGTGAAGATCCTTTACTTCCCTCTAGAGCAGTGATTCTGAACTTTCCCAGTGCTGAGCCCCTTAATACAGTTTCTCATGTTGTGGTGACCCCAACCATAAAATTATTTCTGCTGCTGTTTCGTAACTGTAATTTTGGTACGGTTATGATCGTAATGAAAATATTTTTGGAAATAGATGTTTGTTTGGGGGTCGCGATCCCCTGGTTGAGAACCACTACTCCAGAGCCACATAATGTAGCTATTTGGAAGTAATTCTTGTAGTAGTGTAGGACCCAATAAAAGTTAATGGTGTAAGTTGACTCAGCACGAGGCTCAGTCCAGAAGACCAGAGCTGTTGAAAGGCACAGTGGAGCATCCTCCTTTGGGTAGCAGGCTTCCCAGTCACGTGTGACAGAGACCTTTTCAAAGCTTTACAGAGACTTACCAGATCCCCAGTGACACCCAGCAACAAATGCTGCATCGAAGGTGTCACAAAGCATTATTTACAGGAGTTTTGTTTTCCTGCTTCCTGGACTTGTTTTCTCTAGACAGGGCATAGTTCATTCAGTAAAAGGTCATTCTTTCAAAGTACTAATCTTCTAGGCTGTGGTTGCCTGGCAAAGGAGAGAGACCTAGTTCAACAACAAAGCAGTGGTGGTGGTGGGGTGTCTGTCAATCACATTGTCACTGCTGTCCCCCAGTGCCGTCACTCAGATCTCCCGATGGGAGCCTTTCGAATGTAAACTTAATCAGAAGTATAAGAATAGTCTTCAGAATGGAGAAGAAAGTATTGCAAGAAGGGAGGTTGGGTATGAGCAGAGGTGTCCTTATTACATTGGAAATCAGCATCAGGTGTTCGAATGAGGCCTGAAGGGTTCAGAGGATGAGTTCTGTAAGAAAGGCCAAGGGACTGCAGATAGAGCGAAGTGGTAGAGCATGTGCTTAGCGCATATTGCACGTGCACAGCTCTGCTTTAATCCCCAGGGCACACACATAGGTGCACAAAGGATTAAAAAGAGTTTTGCCATGACTAGAATAGGAATTTTAGAACTAAATTTACTCCTTTTTTCCTTCCCCGAAATACCCTATGTGTCTTACTTTGCAGTCAGTTCTCAGCTGGATTTGATTCCCACCCACACCACCCGCTCCCACCCACACCACCCGCTCCCTCCCACTTCCAACACACACCAGTGGCTTTTGACAATATCAGGAAACTTTAAGGATGAGGATGTTGGTGACTTCTGCAGAGTACAAGCAGAGGTGTTGCCAGGTGTCCTGCAGTGAGCCACTGCATCACAGTGGCTGAGCTGAGAGGTGCAGTACATCAGACCAGAACTCTGCATGAGGCCTAGACAGCTGTGAAAGGGACAAAGCTGCAGAGGTGGCTTTGCTGCCGCAGGTGTGATGGCGAGAGAACTTCAGGAAGATAAAGTGGACCCACTTTTTCTTATCTTAGAGTAGTCAGGAAAACTGAAATTGCTTTCAATTGTTCCAGATGTGTCAATGTGTTTACTTTTAATAATTTATGAAACAACATTATTTTGAACACTGAACTTCGTGTGTGTGTGTGTGTGTGTGTGTGTGTGTGTGTGTGTGTGTGTGTGTGACCTTTATTTTTAGAGTTTAGGCTAAAATACTCCAGAACTATGAACTTACAACTTTTAAGTCTGCCTTAATAGGAGGATTTGAGTAAAAGCTAGTAAAATCCTATTTTACCTATTGCCACACCCTAAATTCATTGCTTTGTACAGAAAGGACAAAAAAAAAAAGGCTGCCCTTCAAAATTGGCAAAATACATCCCAAACCTCCTTTTAACCAAGTAAGAGCTCTTAATTTTTTTTTTTTCATTGAATGGTTTGAGTCGCATAAGTCAGTTACCTTTTCAGTGGAGAAGACAGAAAAGTAAATTAATTGTCCCGGTGTGATCTGGCAGAAACTTCACTCCAGGCTCAAGTTGTAATTACTGAGCTATAATTCCTTCCCACGAGCTGCTCCAAACAAGACTCAAGTTTGAGAATTGTTTTTGTGAGTTATAGTTACAATTCTGATTTGGATTATTCTAAACTAAAATAAGGCATTAAAGATGTTATTTGTTTTTGAAATAAGGAGAATTTTTGTTGCAAGCAAAAAAGAAATCAGTCGGAAGCAATTAGCTTATGCCTGCTGATCGTATGAGAGGTTTGATCTGCATTCCAAAGCAGAGTAAGGAGCTGCCTTGGTCTTATAGCCGAGGAGCCCCACAGCGTGTGCACAGACATCTCTACACCTGTCTCTGCTTCAGTTCCCGTGAGGGTAGCTCCTAGTACCATTTGGCTTTTACGGTTTCCTTTTAAAGGTGTTGTATATTGCCTAAACACTTGTCAGCTATGTCAGTTCAGCTCTGGGTTTGCTCAGGGGCCTAAGAATGTGATTTCTAACAGACAAGTGACAGTGGAGCGTCTTACCTGGAGACCACTCTTCAAAACCCCTGCCCTAAGTCTCTGAGGAAGCAGCTGTAAGCCCTAGATTACTTGAAAAGATCATGCTTTCAATTGTGTGCCTTTAAAAAAACACTATTTAATGTTACATCTTTTTCTTAAAGTATATATCTTGCATCCAAATTATAGAGTACTTAGTTTTAAATAATTTGGGTAATAAATATTGTAAAATACCGGGTCCTTAAATAGGATAATAGGATGCTGAAATTAAATGATATAAACACCAAAAGCACGCATTAAATTCTGAGTTACAATAATCTGATTGCTAATTAAGCAGAAGAACTGCATGTGCGTTGCGGTGAAGAACAGGATCCCTCCTGTCTTGGAGAAGTGGAAGGGACGCCAAAGAACTTAGACTCTCCCTATAGCTTGACCACCTCCCCCAGATTTTCTCCGGCAGTTCTTGAGTCCTAACTTGGTAATATTTCTGTGTAATGTTATTTCAAGCCTTTGGCCAAAGTAACTCTGCAGTATTTCATGCCAAGAAGGTGTTTGTTCAGCTGAAGACTCGAGTGTACTCCCTGTCTGTCTGGCAGTCAGAGCAGTTATTGACAGATCATCTGTTCTCCCAGTGACAGGCTATGGCAATGAGCACAAGATAAGGTGAAGGGAATGAGGTGCAGATAACAGTTAATTTGACAACTTGCGAGCTACAGTTAGGTGGCTGGCAGAGAAGGCTGCGCACTTACCATCCACTCTTTCTGATGACGTCTGGAGCGCACGTTCTCGGCCACTCATAGTGGGTTTGAGAAAGAGAATAGTGACCAAGTACTGCTCACTCAGCAGGCCCTGGTAACGTCATAATTCATGCCTTCCCCCTCCTGGTAGCCCCCCCCGTTCTATACTGCCACTTCACCTACTTGAAATTGTGTGCCATTCCCTGGTATTCTGTAAGAAGTTCATGTTTTCTGCCATAGAATGAAGAGAACATACATATGGTATGTGTTTGCTTTATTTTTAGGAGAAGACTGATGTGGAAGGAACCTTATTTGTTTATACAAGGTAAGAGTGTTTTTAGAAAAACAATTTTTGAAATAATATTTTAGCTTAGTTTTGTCACATCTTGAAGGGCAGTTTTATTTCAAAGAAGCATCACAACCAAATCCATCCAGAATTGCTAGTTGGCAAGAAGACTAAATAACACAGAATGTGACCTGGGACATTCTGATGGTACTGATTTCAGGATAGAATTCCAACTTAAATCTTAATATTTGTTCTAGCAGTACATATTCATCATCTGATTGCAATGAATTGCACACAGCTTGCGAACACTGTGCACTGCCAAGAGATTAGAGGTACACTGTTAGCTAAATTAGGCAGTGGTTGGGAAGGACTTGTGGCTCACCTTCTCTCACCCTTAACTGCTTAAAAAAGTATGCCCTGGGGTTGAAGTTGTTTCTCAGTCTTCCGTTGTCTAGTTAATAATGTGTCTGGATTAATTTAATAAGCTCATGCTTTTAGTAATTTTTATCACATATTATTAATATAACATCTGCACACATACACACGGTGTATATATATTGTCTCAATGACATGCAAATTTATTGTTAATGCAAATATCCACATAAATATCTTGAATTCTGTCACCTAGGGGAGTACATAGATGAAATACAAAACTGGTAGTCTAAGCCCCGATTGATGTAACAGTTTTCCTGGAGAAATAAGTAGACAAGTATATATACCCATATTCAAGTTTAAGATGACCACAATATAGGATATACCATCCCAAGAACTGGTTGCTGTAAAAGCTGCACAGACTCCTATGGTTGTGGGAGACATTGTAGAATGGCAGATCTTGGGTTGGACTTCAGGACAGGAAGCCCCAACAGAAAGAAAGGCAAAAGTAGGGACACAGCCTCCTGTTTAAAGGGACAGTAGGGATTTAATCTGGTGTAGGTGGTTTATATTAGCATAAGTGATGCCACTGGCGTAGAATGGTAGCCTAAGGATTCTGAAGTTTTTCTAGCAGTAGGGAGTAACTGAAGGCTTATGAACATGAGGATGCTTAATAAGCTGTGAGATAACGCATGGAGAGTCAATGTGTTAGCGTTATGAGGAGGCACTTGTGGTAAAAGAAACTGGAGTTGGGCGGGATATTAGAGGATGACTGCCATGAAGTAGATAGGAGATAAAGCTGGGACCAGAATAACAAAAGTCGAAATGAAAGTACATGGATAGAGAGCACAGTGACTCTGAGACATGAAGTCTCTAGGTAATAGCGGTGTTTGACCAGAATGACAAAAATGGTGGTGGGGCATGGGGCTGGTCAAGGATCTGGGCCTCATCTGATCTCTGTGAAGTTCACCCCCTACCTGGGCCTTTGGTCTTTCGGGTTTTGAAGTAATACTTTTGCAATGGTCTCAGTGAATTCAGATTAAGGAATCCAGGCACTTGGTCATCTTTGGAGAGTTGTGCATTGTCTAAGATGAGTACTGACAGGAAATAGGAATGAGTGGATGGTTGAATCTTGGGGACAACAGGGACATAGAAGGCAGAACTAGAATAGCCGTAAGAGGCCAGCTGGGGGTGCAATACAGAACCAGTGAGGGGAGAGGGAGTGGAAGGAAGGCATGACTGGCCAGGCTACAGGCTGGACCACAAGACAGATGTTTAGGGTTGTGAATCCAAGAATTACTAGCCTATTAGTCCATGTTTTATGCCAGAACATTCCAGAAGCACCAAGTGGATTTGTTCAGCGTGAGTACTTGAGAAGGTAAAATGTAAAGAGAGGCTGAAGCACGGTGTATATTCTCTCATTTCTAAGAAGGATTATGTTGAGGAGAGAGATGCATTAGTCTGTATTAATGATGGTTTTAAGGACTTTTCTGCTGAATTATACAATTATTTCCTCTTTTGTACCCAAACCAAGTATAGCTTTGTATTTTCAGGTATTTTATCTTGTTTTTGAGGTAGTGTCTCATGTAGACCTGGTTGGCCTCAAACTAACGTATAGCAAAGGATAGTTTTGAACTTCTGTTCCTCACAAATGCTGCAATTACAGCCTTGTGCCGGTTTTATGTAATACTGGAGATGGAACTCAGGGCTTTGTGCATGCTAGGCAACTAGTCTCCCAACTGAACTACGGCCCAGCACTTAAGTACTTCTTGATATACGCGCCACATGGCTAACGGAATGATAAGTCACACCATTACACTGAGAAAAATAATCCTTCCCCGTTTCTTAACCCTGTTCCCCAAACTATCTTGTTGGGATGGCATCTGTTGCTTCCTCCCCTTCCTGCATGTACACCTGCCCTTCCTACATGTATACCTGCCCTTCCCACATGTACACCTGCCCTTCCCGCATAGACCCGTGTGCCTGGTCTGGTGAGGTCTTCTCCTCAGTGTGGGGGCAGCAGTTCAGCTAAGGTAATAAAGCTTCTCCTTCAGAAGTGTTTCAGTGCACCTGGCATCTTTGTTTCTGGGCCTGCTGTAGAGACTGTGGTATATAGTCCCTTCCGCTTATGCCATAAGATGTTATGCTACTGAAATCCATGTCAAGAAATATTTCTTTGCAGTCCCATGTCTTCCTATTTGTGATAGAGTTCATGGAGACACAGTCACCAGAACTTCAGAATTTAATATTCAGGACCACCCTCTGTCGGTCTTAGGAGTGCATTTTCATCTTCTCTTAAGTTTAAATAGAAATGGCTGTTTGGGAAATTGAGGCTATGCCTGTCAGTGCTTTACCTCTTTGTAGGATAAGCTCATCAAAGATTGCCTTCCATCAGTTAAAAGCTTGGAGCTTTAAAAATAAAATCCTGTAAGTGGCAATGTTGTACTTTATCACTATAAAGTAGTTAAAAGCAAAATAAAACTAATTTTCTTCCTGTTCGTGCTGATAGCCCAGCAACCTCCCTTAACTTGAATGAATGAATGCTACTCTCTTCTGTTAAATGCGGATGTTGTCCTTCTGTGTCACTGGAGAGTCTTGGTTGACGATGTGGCTGTCACCTCAGCACAAACAAATGTACACATGATTGTTAGTTTACACTGTGTATAGTGTGGGTCCCTGGGCCAGACAGATGGCCATTCGAGGTTTATTGAATGGAATGAAAAATGAAACTCTCTAAAGGTCACTTTTTTACTGAGTAAAGTTTTATAGTAGCTTGTCCAGAAAAACGGTTTGCTTTGTAGTGAAGAGAATGGAGGGTGCGGCGCATGCGCATCGCACACACACACACCCCACTGTTACATGACCTTGGTTTGTACGTCCTCTCAGGTTAGTTCACTGACAGAGTTGCCTCATTTTCCTGAAGTTCTCAGTTTCAAGCTAATATTTATACTTTCAGTAAAAATTATCTTTTTGTAAGAAATATATGCTTTTTACTCTGAAACCCTTTTGAAAGTATCTGCCAGTATGATTTTTTTAAGATTCATTTTTTCCTGTATTTTATGTATTTGAGCACTCTGTCTTCATGCACACTAGAAGAGGGAATAGATCCCATTACAGATGGTTGTGAGCCACCATGTGGTTTCTGCAATCTCTGGAAGAGCAGTCAAGTGCTCTTAATCACTGAGCCATCTCTCCAGCCCCTGGCAGTATGATTTTTAAAAGCAGTTACCGTCTCTGTCTTAAAGGAATGTGCAGCATAGGCAGAGAGATAAGATATACATAAGATATGCACAGCCTCAGGTACAGTTAAAAACAATGACCTTAAGGATAGTCTGTGCTGCTTAGCTGTTGGTGTACAATCCCTGGTGTAAAGAAATGTTGCTTTCTAGGTGCACAGACTGCTTGTGAGAAACTGAGTATACACAGCAAAGTTAATAGACACGTCAGAAGGTGGCTACGCTGCAGGTACGCTCTGCTTAGCAATGTCTTTCCCCTGCTCCGTGATTTCCAGGTCTGCCTCTCCAAAGCATGGATTCACCATTATGAATAGGCTCAGCATGGAGAACAGAACAGAACCCATTACTAAAGACCTGGACCTCCAGCTCCAGGACCCTTTCCTTCTCTACAGAAATGCCACATGTGAGTCTCTTTACATATGTTTACACATATGTAAACATACAGTGGTGGTGATGTGCCACATGTGAGTCTCTTAACACATCTGTAGTCATGTTCTGAAGTCGAGTCAAATGTCCCAAGCTGCAGTGTCCTCCTGTGCTCTGCATTTAGTATCAACAGCTTGGGTTTTAACATTTATTAGCTTGGAAGTGTTCAAGCGAAAGTTTCCTTAAGCCCTGTCTTGAGCAGCTCTTCTGCCTATAGAATGAACCAGTCATTGACTTTAATCTTGAGCAGAAATGGGGAAGGTGAGTACTTAGTAAGGAGACAGGAGAGGGACACATGGGTGGTGTCACTGAACACAGAGTCAATGATTTGATTAGTGGAAGTTTTCCCTCATGTATCACCTCTGACCAAGCACTGCGAGGAGTGATTGAGGAGGGGGTCTATACTTTTGAGTATGTGATTACTGAAAAGTCAAAGTCCATAGAATTTGGCCTTTTAGATTCTCTTAACCATTTGTAATGGTGAGATTGCGGTAGGTAACTGAATGGTCCTTGATGGACTTGAGATTCTGTCCTCATTTCACTCTGTGTCTTATCTGAGAAAGAATAACGAAGCTGTCAGCTTCAGGGGTGTCTTCACCATAGGACCATACTCCTTGAAAGGTAAGTATGTGCCAGCTCTTTGGCCTTGTGGGTAACTTTCAAAGAGACTTTGCAATCCAGTAGTGGTTTGAGCTTAAGATCTAAGAAGTTGGTACTAGGGAGCTGGCTCAATTGGTAAAGAGCTTGCAACATGAGGACCTGAGTTCAATGCTCCAGCACACAGACACACACAGACACGTGAGCACACACACACACTCTCTGTCTCACTCTCACTCTCTCTCACACCCACACACACACACACACACTTGCATACAGCACACAAACACAAAAGAGACTGGGGAGATGTCTTGGTGTTTGAAGTATTTACTCTGCATGTGTGGGACCTGAGTCCTGATCCCTAGCACCCAAATAATCGTCCAGTATGGTGGTATGTATCAGTAGCCCCAGTGCTGGGGGCAGAGACAGGCAGGCCCTGGGTCTTGTGCCCATTCAGTCTAACCTAAATGGTTAGCTACGGGGTCAGTGAGAGACCCTGTCTTTAAAAAAAGAAGATGGAAATGTAGAGGAAGGCATCCTGACATCAGCCTCTAGCCTCTGTACATTCCTGCATTGCTAAGCACACTTGCACATGTGTGCACACATAAATAGCACACACCTCCTGACACACACAGAACTTGCCTACTCAAAATTTTAATAATGTAATTCAAGTAATACTTGATGATAATCCCAATAAATAGTTTGAGACTAAATGTAGCAATTCATTAAATATGATGCTATAGTTAGTTGTACATAAATAGGTTGTTGTGATAAATATTTAGCCCTTAATGAGAAAAAATAGAGCTATTAAAACAGTAACGTGACTTACCAATAGTAGGCCCTATGAAAAGAAGGGTTTTGCAATATTTTTTTTAAATATGGTTTGTTGCTGTTTTTTTGCAGTATGCTTATAGTTATGTCAGAATTTATATTCTTTTTTAAAAAAGGATATTTGGGCAAAGGAGCTAGCTTAGTTAATAAAGTGCGTGTTGTACAAATGTTATCACCTGAGTTCAATTCCCCAGATCCCATTGAAAGAGCTGGGTGGAGTTGCGTGTGTGTAATCCTAGGAAACAGAGACAGGAGGCTCCCTGGGGCTCACTGGCCAGCCAGCCTAGCTTAGTTGCTGAGCTCCAAGCCAGTGAGAGACTGTTTCAAAAAACATGGCGGACAGCGCCTTAGAAAGAATGACACTAGTTCCAAGACAGCCAGGGGTGCACAGAGAGACCTTGGTTTTGGGGGAAGAGAAGAAAGAACAACACCGATGCCTGGCTCATACACACAAAACATACTGTGTTATGAATAGCATTAACATATTCAAATGCTAATAAAGAAGCCACAAAAATGAATGTAGACTAGATGGCTCAGCAATTAAGAGCATTGGCTGCTTTTCCAGAAGTCCCAGGTTCAATTTCCAGCACCCATGTGGCATCTCACCACTGGCTATAACTACAGTTTCAGGGACACAACACCCTCTTCTGGCTGCCATATGTACCAGACATGAAGTTGTGTGTATGTGCGTGTGTGTGTTTGTGTGTGTATGTGTAAAATAAACCCTTAAAAGTGAATGTAGAATAAATGAATACTAGTTACCTATCAGTCATTTCTGGTTGCTCTTATTTTGTACAAATAATTGATCTAGTCACTATATTTTGAAATTCTTATATATTGCTTTATGTAATATACAATGCCAAAAATATAGAATTTCCTTAATGCATTAATTTAAAAAAATACCTTTCCTATGTGTCCCAGGGCTTGTCTGACAGAAAATGTGTGGAGTTAGTGAGCACACAGGAAGCCTCACTCTCTGTCTCTGGGTATGTCCAGGATGATGGTGAGCAGCCACCTGGGACTGTTGCCCTTAAAGTGTGGCTTGTCTGAAGGAACAGGACTGTGTGTTTAAAGCACACAGCATTTTTCAGAATCTTAGCACAAGGAAGGAAGGAAGGGAGAGAATCTTTAGAAATCTTATAATTATATATTGGCTAACATTAAAATGATAATATTTGGATATAGGGCTAAATAAATAAAGTGTATTTTTAAATTTACTTTTACCTGCTTTTTTGTTTTTCTAATTTAAACTGTCAGGCGTGGTTCATCCCTGTGGGTCTCCCATGGACAAGCCAGCGTTGCTCTCACTGGCCTTTTCCAGATGAGGAGTTGAGGCTTGGGGAGGTGCGAGCCCAGCCTGTGCTCCTACAGTGCTGACCCTGGGTGCTATTCCACACCCCCTGCACTGCCTCCCGCAGTTAAGCATGACTATGGATGGAAGTCAGTCTTTGGGATCGCGTGAAGGCAGTGTCTTCTCACTCTTCTGCGCTCATTTTGCTCCATTTTGTTCTCCTTAACGCCTGATGCTGATTGCCTGTTTGGTCTTAGTTAACTTATCAGAGCTTTTCAGTCTCTGACATCCAAGGTCCACAGAGGGTTTATCACGCAAGCCGTCAGGTCTGGGTGCCTCTCAGTGTTCTTGCAGCTCAGATGGTTATGTAACAGTTGCATAGGCTTTTTTATAATGCCTCTGATAATGCTCCTTTGGACAGGGAGCCTGGCTCCATGCAAGCTTGTTTTCATGGTCACTTCTCCTTGGGGTCTGTACAGACCTTCAGGGGCTCTGGGCCTTTCACTTGCCATAGCTTATGAATCATGTCTGCCATTGCAGTACAATAGGGCTGCAAATGGCTCACAGCAAGTTTTCTCAGAGAATCAGTAAAGAAAAAATCATTTGATAAGTAATTTTGAATTTTAATCAAACACAAAATAGATGACTTTGTTGTAGAAAAGAATTTATAGTCTGAGCTTTATTGGAGTTTATTGAAATGATATTTGACCTAAGTGAGCTTTATTTATTTAGTGTGTGTGTGTGTGTGTGTGTGTGTGTATTAGGGTTTTTATTGTTGTGAAGAGACATCATGACCACGGCAACTCTTATAAAGGAAAACATTTCATTGAAGTGGCCGCTTACAGTTCAGAGGTTCAGTCCATTATCATGACAGGGAGCATGGCAGCGTGCAGGCAGACATGGTGCTAGAGAAGTAGCTGAGAGTCCTACATCAGCAAGTCCTGCAACAGCAAGTCTACTGGGACACTGGGCATACAAAACCTCAAAGCCCACCCCCACAGTGACACACTTCCCCTATCAAGGCCACATCTACAAGTAAACATACCAGCAAAGCCACACCTCCTGCCATTTTCTTTCAAATGCGTGTGTGTCTGTGTGGCATATAGATGTGCAGGGATGTGCACCTGTGAGTGCATGCAGAGACCAGAGGAAGATGTCAGAAATCTTCCTCTATTATTTCCTGCCTCCTCCTTTGAGACAGGTTCTCTTACTATGCTGGAAGCTTGCTGTTTTCTTGAGGATGGCTGGCCCATCAGCTCCAGGAATGTGCCTGTCTTTAATACTTCCCCTCCTCCATCCTTGCACAGCTTTTTAAAATGAGATGTAAAAAGCAAATAAGATAGTTATTCAATCTGGAGTGAAATTGCATGCATTCATTCATTCAACAAGCATTTACTGTCTGCCAAGCACTGTGTTGGATTTTATATGGGTTATCCTTGTAACTTTTTCTTGGAAATTCTTTTTCCTGTTTTATCAATGAGGATAATGGGTCCGAAGAGATAGTTCAGCAGCTAAGCACTAGCTGCTCTTCTAGGGGACCTAGTTCAATTTCCAGTACCTACAAGTTGGCTCACAAGTCTGTAACTTCAGTTCCAGGGACTCCAACTCCCTCTTCTGGCATCTGTGGGCACCAGGCATGCAAGTGGTGCACAGATATACATGAAGGCAAAATACCTACGCACATAACTTTGAAGAAATAATAAAAAGTTCAAATAATTTGAGTGCTGAAATGGCAGTCTAAAGGTTTAGATTTGAGATTTTTAGTTCTTTTCGGCTGGTCTAAGATCAAGTGTAGATTTGGAGTTTTCAGGTTGGAGATGAGTAACAGGTAAAGGCTGTGTTCTTACATGAAAAAAAAAAACCTGAAATCTGAAACACTCTGGTCTCAAGCATTTCCCATAAGGAACATAGAGCCGCACTGCCAGTGCAAGTCCAGTGTTGATTAGGAAACTTAAAGAAAGGATCTATGCTCTGAAAAGTCTCCCTCCTCTTCTCTTCCCCTCTGATCCTTTCTGCCTTCTCCCCCTCTCTCTTCCCTTCCTCCCCTTCTTCTTCCCCTCTCCCATGCACTGGGGGGCCTTGGGATGATGGACAAGCACTACAACCCTTAGCCACACACCAGACCCTTACTGAAAGTCTCTTGTGTTAACTGCCTGGTAACGTGAGTCCTGTGCTAGGGTGAGGAAGCACAGGAGCCAGTGGGACCCACATCTCCCCTTCATCTGCAGTGACTCCTTGTTCTGTCACAAAATTCACTTTAAATAGCCGATTTTCCAGCAGAGATGCAGTTTTCTAATATCTTTTCTGCAACTCTTTCCCTAAAACAGCATATGACAAGTAATCAATAGTTTTAAAATATAATTTAAAGCATTTTCTTGATGGTTATTATAAAGTACCTACTTTTTTCTTCCAGAGCTTTAGCTAAATTGTACCTGTATATATACCTACAATAAATAACAGCAGTAAGAAAGTCAAATTTACAAATAAATATTGGGCATAATTTGGAAGGAGCATTACTCGGTATACTTAGAATGTGTTCTGAAAAACCTTTGCCATTTATACTACCATAAATCAGTACGTTACTGTGTAGGCATGAGCAGTACATTCAGGTCCCCTGTGGACAGAGACTGTATCTTATATTTTAAATGTGTTCTGTGTTCCACATGGGCCCAGAAAATGAATGGATCAGGATAAGAAATAGACATGCACAGCAGACTAGAATTCCCAATCATTTGTACCAACTCCAGAATTGTTTGGTGTGTGTGTGTGTGTGTGTGTGTGTGTGTGAGAGAGAGAGAGAGAGAGAGAGAGAGAGAGAGAGAGAGAGAGAGAGAGAGAAAGAGATGTCTAATGATTTTGTCTCAAATTCTAATCGGTGTGCTCAAGACAGAGCCTTGAAGATATTCTGCTTGATTTGATTGATAGAATGGGTTACCCAGCTTTCAGAAATCCTTCCATATTCCCCACCTCATGGTCAGCATGACAGTCCTACCTCTCAGACTAATACAGAGCAGTAACCAAGGCTGAACTGTGTGGTTCCCTCATGGATTTGGGCCTTTGTTTGTTTGGTTTGTTTATTTTATTTTAGGCAGGGTTCCCCTGTACAACCTGGCTGTCCTGGAACTTGCTATGTAGGCCATGTTGGCCTGAAACCCACAGAGATCCACCTCCCTCTGCCTCTTGATTGTGATTTAGGTTTCTTAAGCCCTCTAGATTTCAAGATATATAGAGGAATAAAGGTCTTCCAGCTCAGCGGGTTCTAAGGCCCTGAGATTTGTAACCTCTAACCTTAGAATTACTCAGAGGGTCGGTATAAAAACAGCTGAAATGTTAGAACAAACCCCGTAGAAACAGACTGCAGAGAAAGTGAAAGCCTCATTAGCTACCCATAGACAGCTGGGCTTATTTTGCTGATATATTGATATTCCCAAGAGTGCATTTTTAATTTTTAGATTTATTTATTTTAATCTATATGAATATCTTACCTGCATGTATGTCTGTGTACCACGTACAACCCTGGTGCCTATAGAGGTCAGAAATAGGCACTAGCTTTACAGATGGTGTGAGCCACTATGTAGGTGCTGGAAAATGAACCTGCATCCTCTATAAGAGCAGCAAGTGCTCTTAACCACTGAGCCACCTCTCCAACCCTCTCAAGTAGTAATTTTTAATTCTGTTTGAGCCATACAATCTAATGATTCTTCCTCACTTTCTTCCCTCCGTCCCCTCTTTTTGATTGTATGCTTTTGATTGACTTTCATGTGCCAGGTATTGTTCTAAGGTCCATGTTTGTGCTTCGCCTTCCGAATGTCTATGCACACCATTGTACAGACTTAAATTCTAGGAATGCAATTGAACTTCTCAAGCCATCTAAGGTCAGCGCACATCTTTAATTAGACAGCTAAAAGTCCTTGACATCCTTTTTAGACAGAAACTTGATATTCACCAGAATAACAATAGCATGCTTTTCTTTTCTGGATTCACCCAGGAAGTAATATAAGATCCTCATGGGAAACTCATCCAAGGCACAAATAATGTGGAGGAGGAGACAGAGACCTTGACTCTTCATATGCAGTCAGAATAGGAACCTCTACAAATAGAGGTTTTTATTGTATGTGGTAGATGTGATTGCTGCCCTTGGTAACCTTCAAGGACTCTAGTGTACTTCTTAATTGGAGAGGAAGAAGGTCCCTGAAAGTTAAAACTTAGTATATGCTGAGTGTCTTATTTAGGGCTTCTATTACCATGACCATCACAACTCTTATAAAGGAAAACATTTAATCTGGAGTGACTTGCTTACAATTCAGAGGTTCAGACGGCTATCATTATGGTGGGACATGTCAGTGTGCAGGCAGTCATGGTGCTGGAGAAGTAACTGAGGGTCCTACATCTTTCTGGCAACAGGAAGTGGCAGTATATTGAACATATGTGAGACCTCAAAGCCCACCTCCATAGTGACGTACTTCCTCCAACAAAACAGCACCTCCAGTTAGTGCCTCTAGCTTTGGGGGCCATTTTCTTTCAAACCACCACACTCATTGCATCTCAGTTGGTGTCTTTAAGCCACCATTTCCATTCCAGGTGAGAAGCCTTCCTCTTTATTATGGCCCTTTGCTCAGAGCTGGCACACTGGAACAAGTGATTAAGGAGTGCACGCCTCCTCCAGCTCGAGCGATGAAACGTCCCTCTGGTCTTAAATCCAGAATTACCATTTGTTCTGTCAGTACTCTGCTCATGCTGAAGGGATGGAAACGCTAAAGGAGACGATTTGTGTAAAATTTGGCATTCTGAAAAAAACAAAAACAAACAAAAAAAAAAACAACTGGCATTCTGTCAATTACAGAAAGCTCCAGAAGATGTCAAGTAAGGCAGTATTTCTCTTTTGAGTACTGGGTGTCCTAATTTTGGTTCCCATGCATCACAGCTCCTGAACCAGTTCCTATTGGCATCTCACATGCCACGCTCTTTTCTCCCAGCACCCAGCTTAAGGACTCTGCACTTCCAATGTAGGATGTTAGGAGGCTTGTGGGTAGGACTTTCTTGAATCTAATGGGAATGTATAGATCTTGAAGCTCACTCAGTGAATAATATTGGCATGCTTGGGGGAGGAAGAATCTGTGAGACAGAGTGATACATTACAGCTAGTACACAGCTATCGTGGAGTGAAATCTAAATGAAGTCGCTGTGTTTTGTTCTCAGCCATACAGATGCAAGATTCTTGGCATTAGAAGGAAATGGATCCGCACAGTGTGCTGCTTCCGTTCATGTGCTGCACTTGTGGCTTGCAGTTTACCGTCTCCTGTATTTTGTTTGAGGGAGCCAAATTTGCTAGGAGAAAAGCCTAAATCTTGGCAGAGGAAAACCATATTTCAGAACATTCCCCTCCATGCTTTCTGAGAGAAGCGCCTTCCCTCTCCCTGCTTCAGCACACAGGAAGTGGGCAGTGTTGGTGGACATTTTGCATTCTATTTTTCTATTGCTGATTTTTGTTCAAAAAAATCACAAGATAATTTCGGATAATCATGTTGATTCCAGAAGGCATCTTATATTTATTTTATATTCTTAAGGATCCGAAAGAAAGCAAGCAATTAAGCCATGAGCTGGTGTTGGAATCATTCCATACACAACCCCTAGTTCTCTCTCAGAACAGAACCCAACATGACTTGTTTTCAACAGGAAGGCTTTAGGAACACTCGGTATCTCCTATGAAGTACAGAGCCTCTGATCTGCTGCTCCCCTTAGTGGCTACAGAGCCTCTGATGCGCTGCTCCGGTTAGTGGCACAGAGCCTCTGTGCCAAACTTCAGCAGCTTTTCGGTGATCTGCTGATGGTTTTGAGTTAAACTTCCTCAGCAAAGCTGTGCTGTCATCATCAAATGCTGGGTTAAATCATCTGACTCAAATATGAGGAAGTCTGTGCTTTAGAACTTATTTTTTGAGAACAATTTTTGACCTAGAAAAATGTTGTTTTATGTTTGGCTTTAAGCGTCACAAACTCTAATTATGAGACAGGACTTATTTCCCTTTGTTGATGCTCATTTATGATAACAGCATTTCAGAGTGTTATTGGAATAATTAAGGTAACTTAGGTGCATGTAAGCTCAAGGTTACCATTACCACGTGTGAGTAGCCTGTGAGTATCATAGTTGTTAGCTGCACCCAGTCCTAGTGATCGTGTATAAG
The DNA here is from genome assembly GCA_004026605.1 of Ondatra zibethicus. Classification (NCBI taxonomy): domain Eukaryota; kingdom Metazoa; phylum Chordata; class Mammalia; order Rodentia; family Cricetidae; genus Ondatra; species Ondatra zibethicus. Next base: position 95,624 of record PVIU01002594.1, on the reverse strand, counting down.
GAAGAGAACTGTGTTCTTGATCTCCCAGTTGCCAGTGGGAGTAGTAGGCAGGCAAGAAGAATGACGGGTAGAACTGTTGCAATCGTAAACACGCATATAATAAGTACATTAGTGCCTGCCCAGCTCCAGGTCAATGGAATATATCATTTCTAGAAACTCACATCTGAGTGGCAAAGTCCTGTCACTGAGACTTACACCTAAGAATAACAAAGTCAACTCTCAGCAATGTTAGAAGACTATACATGCTTATGAGGAGCAGCTGCCTGCTCTCTGGTAACGTGGGTCATTTGGCAGAAGACTCCAGCCTGTCTGGTCCATAATGTTTAGTTAAGCCAGAACTGATATTAACCATGGCAAGCATTATCGGTAATAAAGTCTTTGGTAGACACTTGTAGACTGACTATACGTGCTGCTCTCTGTCCTGCATTGTCGGAGTCCTCCAGGAGCTGTGATCTGATCTGGGGAAGAGATGTGTAGATGCCTAAGTAGCACATTTTTAGTACAAGTATTCACGAAAAGACCAAAGTAAAGAAAACTGCGGAAGTTCATCCCTGGAAGAGTGAAGAAGATGGGATGGATTCTCAAGGATAAATAGGAGCTCAGAGACATAGAGAAATGCTTTAGGGAATCCACTTGGTATTTTGACTCAGATTTTGAAATTTATCAGCAAGATTATGAATAAAGTGGAGATAAACAAGTGGTCAATAAAACAGAGTAAATTGTTCCTATCTCCGTTACTATTAATCTAGGGTTTTCCTGATTCTGAATTTCTTTTAGGTGTGTCTTTACTCTGTTAGACTTCTTAGAGTAAATGAAATAACTTTCCCCTGAGAGAACGTAAATGTGGAATTTAGTGTCTGGCGAAGATTGCTCTGACCTTGACATGGCGTCAAGTCTCCCTGGTAAAGAGGACAGTGACCCCGAGGAAGTTAGGAAGTCTGATGACACACATAATCTTTATTATAAATGAAGCTTTCTAAAACCTAAATACATCTTTTACTTTTAAAGTAACAAGTTCTTATTGGTGGTTGGAAATGCATATTGTTTCAAATTAACATAATTCTTTGGTATAGGGTTTGAAATACTTAGTTTTAATGGAATTAGCATTCTAAAACAGCTCATTTATTTGGAATGGGGAATTTGTTTTTACTACTCGGTTTTCTACTGTTTGCTCCCAGTGCCTAGTGGTATTAGTCGCCATTTAACAGTAACTGCTTCTCATCAGCTGTGAACCTTCCAGGTTCTCAAGATGGTGGGTCAGGACTGCTGATTTGTGAGGTGCAGTAAAACTATGTCATATGAAGAGAACCAGACCCAGGGCCAAAGATAACAGTGCTATGTGGCTGCTCTGGGGCCAGTGGAGATTTTATTTTACAAGACGTGTCCGTGTTTGGTCAGTAAAGCCAGAGCGGAAGGTGAATGAAAGAGCATTACGTTAAAGACATGGAAGGGCGCGCCAAAGGGACACGGAGTTTGTACAGCGTTCCAGTGGGAAAAGGGCAGAAGATTGGGACTGATGCAGAGCCAGCAGCCACAGCCTCAGGTCCCCGTCTGTGGAGCCAGGACACAGGCCGCAGGTGCAGTTCTAGAGCTTTCTGCTGTAAACACTGTAACTGATACTAGTCTCCTCCCCTCCCTCCCTCTTTCCCTTCCTCCCTCCCTCCCTCTCTCATTTCCCTTCTTCTGAAAGTCCCTGCCAACTCTGGTTTCAAAACTACACATTTCAGATAATCCACAAAGTAGCTAACTATGAGGTGGAGGCCAGCCTGCACTGCGCAGTGAGGAGCTAACTATGAGGTGGAGGCCAGCCTGCACTGCGCAGTGAGGAGCTAACTATGAGGTGGAGGCCAGCCTGCACTGCGCAGTGAGGAGCTAACTATGAGGTGGAGGCCAGCCTGCACTGCGCAGTGAGGAGCTTCCCAGCAGAGGCTACAAAGCGAAGCCTTGTCTCAGAGCAAAGTGCTGGTGAGATGGCTCCATAGGTAAAGGAGCTGCTGCTCTCCAGGCTGCTGACCTGAGTTCCATCCCTAGAGCATAGACGGCTGAAGGAAAGAACTGACTCTGGCTGGCTGTCCTTTGACCTCCCGCACACACAGTGGCGCCTTTCTGCCCACACACATGTACACACAAATAAAATGTTATCAAATGAGAAGAAGCCCAAACACAGACTAATTCCAGTCTTTCCTAGGCAAGCTTAGACATCAAATAAAAGCATGTAAATGTTTCTTGAGACTTTGTGTATCAAATTTGGAGGTCCGTCAGGCATATTTTAGAGAAAATAAGTTCAACTGCGAAAATCCTTTGGTTGGCTCATGGAGTCTTGTGTGGCCACAGAGGCTCCTGTGAGGGGGGGGTCCCTGAGCTGCACACTCCTAGTGACTGTCTCTCCTCTCTAAAACGTGTTAAGACTTTCAGAAGGGTGGGTGCTATGTGTGTGCTTCCGCAAGCCTCTCAGAAATAAACTTCTTCAGCATGGCCAAACATGATAGCTTGAATAAACGGGAGAGTAAATAAAGAAATACTGTGTTAGAACACAGTCCACCAAACAGGTGTTTGCACCAGGTTTACACTGGGCTAGAGATTACTATTCCACTCATTTGAAGAAGACCAGAACATAAGTGGGGTCTGAGAAACTCACATTGTTTTGAGTTATGCTCAAATGCCCGTAGTTTGCAGATCTGATTTCTGCCAGGTTCCCAGTAGAGAGAACTGAGAGCTTTCGAAGGCAAATGAATGGCTCGGCCCTTTTACAGGAGTAAGTGAAAGGGGGAAAGGAGGGAAGGAAAAGGAGGAGGCTTGCAGATGAGGAAGCATAGTCAAACCAGACTTCCCATTTAAAGTCTGCTATATATCCTTTAGTGCATGTTTATACACTTAGCTATATAGGTATGTGCTTTCTTCTAAAATCTTAGCCCTGATCCTTATTAAATGGTTTCGAGTTGAAAAATACTTGGCATAAAATAGAGAACAAATGGTCAATGTCTCAAAAGATCATATGAAATGAAAGCATTTATTAGGAGCACATAAACAGGATGAGGTGGGTCCTATTCTCATTCATCCAAAGCGAACTGCTGTGCTGTACTAGCGGGAGTCAGTGTGTGCAGGTGAGGGTGTGTACTGAAGTGACATCTGATACTGCCTCTAATGGCCGCTTGATTGGCTTTCCGGGTTTCTACTGAAGAAACTAAAGAATTGTTGCCGTTATCAAGTGCGGTCAGCTTGCTCACCCTTGTCTGTATGTGCCCATACAACTCAGACATGTGCTAGAATATGGAAAGTTTGTACTTCTCAGTCTCTCTCAAGGAATTGAAAGAATATAAGAGACAGGTATCTTACCCAAGAAAGTCTATTTTCTATGGAGAATTGTCCAAGCATGACATCGGGAAAGGGCAATGCCAAGCAGACCTCACCCAGTGCAGTGGGAAGTCTCAGTTAAACACAAGGATTGCATAGACAGGCAAGAGCATGTGCTGGGGAGCCTTCTAAGGTCCTGTTTCTAGGGGAACGCTCAGCAGGCTCCCCTTTTCTTACCTCCAGGAGAGATGTAGAAGCAGTTGAGTTGAGCTTCATGTACCACCTTGCCCTTGTACTTCCCCTCCGTTTCCTCAGACAGGTGGCTGGAAAGCGGCTGGTATGGGGGTGTGGATGGCTGAACGAAGGCTCGAATCATTGTGACTTGCAATTGGCTACTAGCTACTAATTGCACGACTAAACAATTATCCCACTTGTAATATTCCCCCTGTACTTTTTAAAAACTCAGAACTGATTTCTGTGGCCACCTTTGAGGGCCATAAACGCTCATAGGGCCCTAGCGCTCTTCTGTGAACTCCAGCTTCTACTTTCAGGTTTGGGATTCCGAAAGCGCGCCTCCTCTCCCGGTTCTCCTCTGCTGCCTCGGTCTGCCTGTGCTGCTGTGTTCAGACCTTTGCAGAGACAAGCCCTTCCCCAGTGGAGCCCTTGGATGGAAATGTGAGGCAAATGGCTTCTGTCAGCCTGTCAGCTCATCACCTCCTGAAGGCCTGACGAGTCCTGGTCTTTGTGTATCACCACGAGCTGTCTGGCACAGCCTCTTGTGTGGAAGGGTGATAGGCCTGGTGGGGGTGGAGGCCTGGGCCCACAACGGGGAGAACTGGAGCTGGAATGTGCACTTCCATGGATGCACAGTGCCGCTGAGCTGCAAAGCTATTTTAAGGAGAAGAAAGCACAGGCCCAGTCTTCTATCTTGATGCTCCTTTTAGTAGCCAGGAATGCTGGGAAATTTGTGTTTTATCGTCCCTTCCCCTTGCCTGTTTAAACCTATGTTCAAGCTAAACGTTAACTGGGTAAAGACAGTTTTTCAGATGATCCCAGTTGAATGGTAAAAACCATGTTGCCTCATAGATAAACCTCCATGAGGTACTAAACAATAACAACCCCGGTATTTCCCTCATTCCACTTTAACATTTGAGGGTTTTCTGTTGTGTTTCTGCCCTAAACCTGTGTGTCAGCATCTCATTGTAATGAAGATGTCAGAAGGCTTTTGTTCGTGCCAACAGTTTCCCTGGCATCCTGCCCTTAATGGAACTGTAGTTCTGTATGTGAGATGTCACACAGGAGGAAGAATGGCACCTGGAATGCTTGTTAGTGTAGTTTCCCAGTAAGACACACATTGCTACCTTCTTTGCCACCGGGCTTTAGTTTCTAGTTGCACCGTGAGTTCCTGACTTGCCATTTTGGAAAATTTAGTCTCCAAAAAAGGAAAGATTTCACTGTGGTCAGACGGTTCAAATGGTCCATCGCACCTGTTGTAACTGAGACAGAGAAGTCAGGTTCACGGGGCTCATTGCGATCCATGTAGATTCCTCATGGGCTGAGTGCCAGTGATCCATGTAGCATGTAGATTCCTCACGGGCTGAGTGCCAGTGATCCATGTAGCATGTAGATTCCTCACGGGCTGAGTGCCAGTGATCCATGTAGCATGTAGATTCCTCACGGGCTGAGTGCCAGTGATCCATGTAGCATGTAGATTTCTCACGGGCTGAGTGCTAGTGATCCATGTAGCATGTAGATTTCTCACGGGCTGAGTGCTAGTGATCCATGTAGATTCCTCGTGGGCTGAGTGCCAGTGACCCATGTCGATTCCTCACAGACTGTCAGCGACCTTCCAAGAACAAGAAGACAGGAATCATTAGGGATTCTGAGTGGGGAGTGACTTCTGGTAGACGGGAAGTAGCCTTAAATGTCAGTTTCCAGAATAACATTTAATCTTGACGCTAAGGTCTTATTTTGATGTGAAAGCACTCAGCACATTGATTTGAGAACATGGATGTTCTCGTTTTTCCTAGATTTGTCATAGTGCTGTGGATGGATGTGTGTGTGTCTCCGTCGCAGAGAGTAACCTGGTTGAGAAAGCCTAGGGTTTCATCTTCCTTTGCCCCTTCCACATGTAGGTGTCTGAGGTAAAGGTTCTGCATACACAGTGATGACTCAGGGATAATAAGAGCATTTTCTGCTTTTCTAGAGAACCAGATCTGGTTCCCAGCACCCACATCTGGAAGCTCAGCTACTTGCAGCTCCAGTTCCAATGCATCTGATACCCTCTCTGGCCTATGAGCACACAAACACACACACACAACTTTTAAAAGGATTCTGCATGTACTTGATCAGTACAGAAATGAAGTTTAAAGCCTCAGTGCTGACTTTGGCAAGTCGGTGATTAGATTCATAAAGCTTCTTTTTGATACCTGCCTAAACTAGTGTTAAAAAGACATTTCCTGTGCTCTTGGATATTTATATCAGTGCTGTCCTGAGGGGGAAAGTTCGTGTCTGGGCACTGGAGAGATAAATGAGCAGAAAAAGGTGTTCTTAGACTATCATAGCTATCTTCAAATAAAATATAACTAAATGCTTTGAAAGTTTAAATTTTTTGTTTTTTTTAAATACTTTGTTACTAATTTTCATTGTTCTATCATGATATTGCTGCTGTTTTCACTGAAGTTTTTTTAATGTCCATGTAGTTTGCATGTTATTTATATAATTATTTGCCTATAAGACCAGAACCTCAACTAGATATTTACAAGTGTGTCCTGCAACTGTGTTAGCCTCCACTACAAAAATGATGGAGCTAGATACATACTAAATTTAATAGACAACTTCTTTGAAAAATTATTAAATGAATCATTTGCAGTCATGCAGCATTTCTGTTCGTTGCTAAATGACCACACCATAGTCATACCTAACTTTCCAACGTTTGCAAATCTTTTGCATGGACATTTTACAATGAAATTTATTTTTAAAATAATATTTTTCTAGTTCCCTATCCTAATAACTCACTGCCAATTTTTCAGTTAACATATTCTTTAAAGACGGAGAGGGAAGGAGATTTCTAGGCATAATCTGAGCATCAGGTTTCTGAATATTTAAAGATGAAATGTGTTTGTGAAATGTGCAAATGGAATATAGAAACAATGAAGTCTCAAAGCCAAGAAGTTTAGAAATCCTGATCTCGTTTTCAATCTGTAACCACTTGTGTAAGCAGCGCTTACCAACTGCCTGTCGAGCCAGAGGCTGCACATTAGGGAAGCAGGCTTCAGTATGGGCACAGACTCACCAGCGCTTCCAGGACAGATGCTTTTCTTTTTGACATGTAACTTCAATGACTGGTTTCATTTATTTAATAATAAATTGAATGAATTCATTTCATAGCTAATTATATATTTTCCTCTAAGACAGAAAGGGAACTTCATCGTGTGACTGTGAAGATACTTATGGGTTGTTCCATGTGTTCTTTTTTCCAGTGTCCATTTATGGAATTTGGTTTTATGATAAGGAAGAGTGCCAAAGAATTGCAAAGCTGATGAAAGAGTAAGTATTAAAAGGCCAAGTGTTTCCTGGTACCCAGAGCTTTGACTCATATTTCTAAGTGTGCGAAGCAACACTAACTTTACCAGGAAGTGTTCTCAGCCATCATCTTCAACATGATCCCCGAAACACTGGACACTGCTTGCTATTCTAGGTCCACCATCTGTATGAGGTGCCTGCTTATTCTTCCCCACGTGCTGTAAGTGGTTTGGTTCCATGTGGAGGTTTTCTTTGGTGTTTTCTTCATTTGTAACTAGGTAGTATTTTCTCTGGATGTGTCCATTCATAAAAAGAACATTCAGAGTCATCCTGAAAGGCTGCCCCCAAGCCTTTAATGCCCTCCACTTCCTTCCTGCCCTTTAACAGCTTCCTAAACTGTGTTTGTAATTCAGAATTCCCAGTGCCTCAAACACCAAGTTCTCATCCCTGGGAAAGTCAGAATCTGTGTTAGTTTAGTAATCAATGCACAATCTCTCCACCCCCCCCCTCTTTCTCTCTCTCCCTCCCTCCTTCCCTTCCTCCTACCCCTTCTTACCCCTTATTTGTCTCTTCCTCATGTGCTGGTTCTGAGACTCTCCTACATCCTATCTGACTTTGCTACCTTTGGCTTCCCTAGTTTGCATCTGAAGGAGACCCAGGTGAGACAGGTGGACTGACCAGTTATGGACTTGGCCGCTCAGTTTGCTGCTGTTTCTTTATGCAACTGGCCAAGAGCCTCAGAATGAATCGCAGCTGGGCATCTGCCTAGTGCAGCTGATCCCACATGAGTGTGGGGCTCTGTCTGCAAAGAGCCAGAATTCATTCCTGAGTCCAGGGGCACTGAAATGAAAAGATGACTCCCCCCCCCCAAGAAATTGAAAACCAGGGAACACATTCTTACAAATAAAATTGACTTGTGAAATTCTTGCTTATGAGAGCTAATTTTAGGCAACCAGCTCAAGTCCCAGATGGTGATTAAGTGTGTTCAAACTGGTATTTACCACCATAACAACTAGTTACTTAAACATTTCATGTTGTTGTAAATTGTTCAAGGGATAATAATAGCAGGATTTCATGTGGATTAAAAAATACCCTGTCGCTCAGCCAAGAGGCCACGGTAAGCTGGTAGCATTCTATAGTGACTGCGTAATAGCTCAGGCAGGAAAATGATTGATTATTACCAGCAATGAGCGGTTGATTTGTGAGGACTCAGATCTCTTCTGTAGTTAGAATAAACTCTCCCAGTAACTTCCCAGGTCTTATTTTACCATTAACTTCATGGCTTTAACAAAAGAATTGGAGCCGAAATTCAAAGCAAGCAAAGAGGAGGGTTTTGTTTTTTTGTTTGTTTTGTTTTGTTTTTTATGTTTTCCTGCAACACTTAGGACCATGTGGTCAGTGTTAGGATGGGACCTTTGCAGTACCTCCAAATTGCCAGAGAACTGCAAGATGCAAGGTGGCCCAGTCCACCTTGCTTGACCTCCAGGTATTTGGGAAGGAAGAGAATCTGTGTCATGCTGGTCATCCCTGCAGAATGTTTGTTCCTTGTAAGGCTTCTCCCATGGTCAGCAACATCTCCGCCACCGCAGTGTAGAAGCAGCTGTGACTGCTGTGTTTGCCATTCTCTTTACAGAAACAGGTGGGGCAGGCTGCTCCCCCAGTCATAGCTTGCTCACTCCTACCCTGGATTTGCCTATGTGGCCAGTTGACTCAAGACCTCATCTCTCATTTTCTGTTTCAAATGCCTGAGCAGCCTTTCTGAGAGGGCTCTGGTGGGATGAGAGCATTTGGGAGAGAACTGGAGTGATAGTGTTGGTTTTGACTTTAGTTTCCTGATCTTCATTTCCCTTGCTGTTCTAGCCTCACTCAGTGTGAACAGCTGAAGGCCTGTCATGGAGCTGGAGCAAGATCCTCCCCAGTGACCCTGAGTTCAGGAGAGGGTAGAGAAGTGGATATCTTACAGATGCTCACGAAGGCCAAGGATGAGTACACAAAGGTGGGTCTCTCTGCTCTTCCTCTAGATCATACTTAACCACAGTGACAAGATCGTCACTGAGAAAGAGTCAAGGCTCTTTGAAAGCCACCTGGGGGAAATCGAGAGGTTCACTTTTAGGAGGGCTGTAGACTGTTTTCTACAGTAAAATAAAAGATAGCCCAGGAAATCAACAGCCTTCACACAAGCAAATCGTATTCAGTTAGAGGACTTAATATATTTACAGTGGCAACATGTAAATAAGTCTTCATTGGTGGGGCAGGCCCATAATCCCAGAATCTGGAAGCTGAAGCAGGGGGATGGTGAGTTTCCAACCAGCCTGACTACATAGTGAGATTTCTCAAATCATGGGCCCCAGCAACATGGCTCAGTGGGCAGTGAACCTGCTACCAAGCCCTATGACCTGAGTTTGATCCTTGGGACACACATGATGGAAGGAGAAAACTGACTTCCACAAGTCTGACCTCCACACATGAGCTGTGGTTCCCTGCCCAATGAATAAATGAAAGGTAATAAAAACTGCTAACCAAAACAAAAGGCATAAAAGTAGACTTGAGCAGACGGAAGTATATGCCCTGTTGTGAGCTAAGGATTAAGAAGATTGAATGTGGGGGCTGGAGAGATGGCTCAGTGGTTAAGAGCACTGGCTGCTTTCCCAGAGGACCCAGGTTCAATTCCTAGCACCCACATGGTAGCTCACGGCTAACTGTAACTCCAGTTCCAGGGGATTTGACACCTTTGCACCAATGCTCATAAAATAAAGTTAAATAAATAAAAATAATAAAGATTGAATGTAAAGCTGTCAGTTCTCTTAAGTCTGAGGTGATTTCTAAATAAATGCCACTGTTTTCTTCTCCTTTTCCTGGAACAGGTGAACTTGTAGAAGGGGAAATAGGCAAGAAAGAATAGCGGGGAATTGGGAGGGGTGCTATAAGACCAGCAGCATTGACCAGAGATAGAGTGGGGTCAGGAAGCAGGTTGTACTTGATGCTAAAAATTGGTTATGAAAATTTAGGATACTGTGGGTTGTTAAAATTGAACATGTAGGATACTGTAGACTGTTGGTATTTATACATAGTACCAGCTAGACAAACAGGAAAGCTGAAGTACAGAATTCAAACTGTGCCTCAAACCACAACCCAAGATAAATCTCAAATGTGTTAGAAAATTCAGGTTCCAGAAGAAAACTTACTTGGATCTTTTTGCAATCTAGGAAAAAAGAATTCTTTTTAACTGTGCCTTAAAACTCAAAAACAATTCATTTCAACTATATAAAAAATTAATATGTTGAAAGTTTTTAAAAATATATAAAAACAACAAAACAAAAGGCTGGGCAGTAGCACACCCTTAATCCCAGCACTCGGGAGGCAGAGGCAGATGCATCTCTGTGAGTTTCAGGTCAGCCTGATCTACAGAGCTAGTTCTAGGACAGCCAGAACTGTTACACAGAGAAACCCTGTCTCCAAAGACAAAAACAACAAAACAAACAACAAATAAAATGAAATGTAACAAATGAGAAGAAATATTGACACCTAAAAACTAAGAAGTGTGTTAAATCCCCTTAAACTTGAAACATAAAAGATTAACACTTTCTAGAGAAATAAAATAAAATTGAGAAAAAAAAATCTTAGAATTTGGAAGATGTTAGGAATATTTCCTAACTGAGCCTCTCTTGGCACAAAGAACTCCAATCAAACCAGATAAGACCGAATCAAAAGTGCCCATGTTTAATGAATGCCACACTCTTGGGTGGCCGGGAGCATGGAGGGAGATGACTGGACAGGCAGGAAGACAGAGGGAGAGCACACGCAAAACCCGAAATCACACGTTCCTTCTCTGGGTAGCTGCCTAAATACCCTATGGAAGTGGTCCTGACCCTCCCCCAGGGAGGGGCCAGCGCTTGGCAGGCTGGGAGCTGGAGTCCAGTCCAACGCAACTCCCAGGCCAGGGGCAGGGGTGACGCTCCCAACTTAATATTACATTCCAGATTCTTTGGATATAGGGTTGTTAGAGGGCTGGGGTCTCACTTTTGACCAAACAGAAAATGGTTTAAAAAAATAAATAAAACGTACCTGAATATTACATTATGACATTATTAGGAAAATCATGACTTCAAGCCACAATGTTTGTACTGAACAGTTTGAACTGAACAAAACTTGGTAGATTATACTTTAAGGGTGAAGAGAACAAAAAATTAGAAACTTAATTCAGTGGTCTTATCATTGGTAGGAATATTGGCCTCATAATTTTTCAGCTGTTTCAGATACAATAAATGAGAAATTACATTAGTGTGTCTGGAACCAAACCCTGATATAAAAGAAGATCAAACTAAGTTAGAGTTGTATTTTGAATATTAAGTGGCGATATCAAAATTAGTTCATGTTTTGTTTCTTAGCTATGGAAACAAAAACTGAAAGCTCCTGGCTCCTTAAAAAGACTCAAATGATTGACAGTCAGTAACAGTAAGCACCCTCGCTGCCTAGGGTTATTTCCTCCTAAAAAGCATTGGAGCTCTTTGAAGAAGTTCCTGATTGCAGGGCAAATGGGATCTCACCCAGTAGGCACTGCAGCCAGCTTACAGGAGCACCAACTAGAACACGGCTGCAGTGTGGACTGGGTGATAGACATGTAACTGTGTAATCATGTAATTGTGTATAATGATCTGTGGATCGTGGTGATGAGTGGGAGGGACAGCGTAGACGAAATTCAACCAAAACAAAACTATTACTGCCTTTCCTTGAAAGTACTCAGACACTGGTACCTGCTTCTGATTTTGATATTTGAGTGTGTGTGTGTGTGTGTGTGTACAGTCACAAACAAGCCACAGTTCACATGTGGAGGTCAGAGGACAGCTTTTGGAAATCAGTTCCCGCTTTCTGTCTTGTAGGTTGTGAGTTCTAGGAATGAACTCAGGTCATTGAAGGTTCAGGAACTAAATTCAGGTTCTGGCCCCTTTCTCACTAGCCATCTCATAGGCCTCACACCAGCAATATTCTGTTTACATTCTTCTTGTTATGTGAACTCCTGGGCTCTTCGGGCTTTCTATAACATGGTCTACGTGGTGTTCTATAAGGACTTAGAATGGACATCTGCTTCCAGAAGGTGCCTCTCTGCCTCTCCTCCCCTTCCCTACCCACCCAAACAAGATCAGACTTTCAAGGTTCATTTCAAATCCTGTCTGTCACGTGAGTAGTGCCCGACCTAACCAGTTAGACGTAGTTGATTCTCTGGTTACCATCGGCCACATTAGAAGCCTCCTCCCGTCTGTGCTGTCACCTCTCATACATGCATGTGGGCATGTGGGACACACACAGACAATGTGCAGACTGTCAGTAGAATGGGCCTGGTCTGAAGAAGTGGAAAATGAAAACAGTAGTAAAGAACACAGGATTTTTCTCTCAGAATTCTTGTGAAAGGTGTCTCCATTTTTGGACATGTTAAGGAAGGCATAGTGGAGATGTTAGAAAAGAATTTCATGTCTCTTGGTAAGGATTAAATGAAAACTTCTGAGATCCCTTCTGTCTCTGGAGCTTGCTGGGGAATTCAGCCTTATTTTTAAATTAAGTTTTTTAATTTAATTGAAAAGTAAAATTTGTACAAATTAAGGCATGCAACATGATGTTTTAATGCATATATGCATTGTGGGATGGCTAAATCAAGCTTACATACATAGCATTTTTGCGGTGAGAAAACTTAAAATCTCCTCTCAGCCTAGAAGAGTTCTGTTCTCCTAGATTCCACATGGAAGTGACGTCATGTGCTATTTGTCTTCCTGTGCTGGCTTGACTTCACTTAACATAGTTTTAGCCACGTGATCACAAATGGCAAGACTACTTTTTCCTTTTATGAAAATTGAATAGTGTGTGTGTGTGAGGGTGAGTGATTTCATTTACACACGCATTTAATTGATCCATGTCTTGGCTGGATGCTGCAATGAGCAGGGAAGTGCAGATGTCTCTTGGACATTGCAGTTTCATACCCTCTAGTTCTGTGCCCAGAAGTGGGATTGGTAGGCCTTCTGGTATATATGTTTAGAAACTTTGGTGCTGTTTTCTACAGAGTGCCAACAGTACTTTACCAGGATTCCCTTCGCTCCACAGCCACACCAACACTTTATTATCTTTTGACTTTTTAAAATTAGTTTTGTTTTATGTGTGTGCACCATGTGTGTGCCTGGTGCCCTTAGAAGTCAGATCTCCTGGAACTAGGGTTATGGATGGTATGTGAGTGCTGGGATCCAAACCTGTGTCCTCTGGGACAGCAACGAGTGCTTTTAACTTTGAGCCATCTCTCCAGCCCCTTTTTGAGCTTATACATTCTACCTGGGATGATGTGAGGTCTCACTGTAACTTTGATTAGCATTTCCCTGTGATTAGGGTTGTCATTTTGAGTTGAGACCGGGCTGTGTAGTGAAACCCTGTCTCAAAAAAGGGGGGGGAGAAAGGATCTAAGGAGTGATATACAGTAGGAGGCAAAGCTACCTCAGCGCGTAGGAAAGGTAGGGGAAAGTCAGTTTTCTCCGTTTAAAATAGACAGTCTGTAGAATTTACACCACCGTCTTGTAAATGGCAAGGGGGCAACTCCTCTGGCCAGCACTTTGTAAGTCAGTGTCTTATGTGTTCTTGCCTTGCTTTGCCTGCCCTGCTCCCAGGAAGACAGCAGTTGACCCATGCAGCGACACCCCCATCACTGTCACTCACTTGAGAAGAACGTAAAAATAACATTGTATGACTTGAAAGCAATTCCACACTATTCGATCCTAATGCCTAATGGCCAAAGAATTGACGGAACTCTTGAAAAATGTAGTTAGACTTTTGCGTGACTCATCTAAAAGACAGGTGCACATAGTGGCAGCCAACCCCAGACCTGTGCCCTCAAGCGAGAGGATGTGCTCCAATAGCTGGAAAACCCCTTGAGAACTGTGGGCTCCCAAGGTGAGATGGTGCCTGTCACTCCTGCTTTGGCAGATGCGGCTGCTGTTTTCAGGTGTGAGGCATTGACTGGGCAGCTGAAGGAAACGCTACAGAGTCTGTAGCATAGAAGGCCCTGTTGTAATGTTTCAACAAAATAAACTGCAACATTATTGCCAGGCTCTTTTGTTATGAGTCCTACTGTTAGCGATTGCATGGTTGGTCAGATTAACAGGTGATAATGAGTCAGTATTTGAAATGATGAGGCTTCTCTCGTCCATTTGTGCAATTCTAATTTGTAGTTCATGGCTCAGAACACTTCATCTAAATTATCCTGTTTATGCAAGAAGTCATCTAGGAAATAAAGATGGTGTTAGCAATTTTTAAATCAGTGGTTTGGGACAGCATTTCTTGTGGCCCAAACAGGTTTAAATGCTTGGGTTAAACATTTGTAGCAGCTCCCTGTACTCTACTCTGTATTATTTCTATGATTATTCACCATGGAAACCTATTAGGCTGGTTGTCTTAAAACTACTTCTTCTTAAGCAAATGCATAGGTTTCCAACCATCCAAGAGCACATGGGTCCTCAGCGCTCACTGACGTTAGTGCTAGTATTTTAGAGCAATGAATTATACACACACACATACAAATTTGTAGTTGACTTCTACTCAAATATAATCAAATATAGTTCCCATCAGAAAAGTAGAAGAGATTATCCTTCATGCATGAAAACTTATTTAAAATTTATTTAAAATATAGACACCTACCAATTAGATAAGCAAGAAAGGGGGTAAGAACACTAAAGCTTCTTTTATTTCCATCAAAAATGAAATATTTGTGTCTTTTCCATTCCAGTGTAAGACTTGTTCTGAGCCAAAACAGATGACCAGCTCTTCTGCCATCTGTGACAACCCCAAGCTTATCAAACCTGTTCCCGTGAGACCCAGTAGCAGCCAGAGGCTGCAAAAGCCCCCACCCAACAAGGTATGAGTCTTCTGTTTTTGATTTCCTTGTTTGTTTGTGTCTGTTTTTTTAAAACATTTTTCATTTTGGGAATTAAAATATAACTACATCATTTTCCCCCTTTTCTCCCTCCAATCCTTCCCTTGTGAACTCTCTTTGCCTTCTCTCAAATTCATGGCCTCTACTTGTTTAATTCCTAAATGTTATATATTCCTAAATATATAAGTACAACCTGTTCAGTCCAGGTTATTTATTATGTATATGCATATAATGTTACTCATATATACATGTTTTCAGGGCTGACTATTTGGTATTGGATAACCAATTGGTATGCTCTTTCCTGTGGGGGTGAGGGGGAGACAATTTTTCCTGCTCCCAGCATTTCTTAGGTGCCTGTAGTTCTTTGTCTAAGAGGAGACCCCCGAGGTCGCCCCTTCCATGTCAGCATGCCCCTGTTGCTATCATGCCACTATTCACGACAGTTAGGAAATGGAAACAGCTAAATGTCCTTCAACCGACGAATGGATAATGAAAATGTGGTACCTGTACACGATGGAATACTGTTCAGCTCTAAAAAAAACCTGAAATCATGAAAATTTTAGGTAAAATGTGTAAAACTAGAAAAACTAATATTGAATGAGTAACCCATACTCAGAATGACAAACGTTACATGTTCTCTCATCTGAGGCTCCTAGCCCCAGATCTCCCAATCTGGGTATACAATCTGGAGTAACTACAGAAACCATGAAAATCCTGTGCTTATCTGGGGCCCCTCTGGGAGTTTCAGAGAGCTTTACCCACATACTGCAGGGGAGGGTCTGGCGCTGCTGAAGGACACCCAAGGTCAGTGGACAAGGGCAGGGTCTTGTTGCACTGTGCATCTGAACTGTGGGGCATGGGTGCTCTTCCTCAAGAACTGTTGAATTTACCACATGCTGGGCTTGTGGTTTGTGAGCTGAGACTCCTTAGAAGATCATATATTATTAAAACACGTGTCTGGAGAGACAGACGCCATAAACCTCTGGGTCCATATTCTTCTGGACTAGATGGCTTCTTGCGCACTGGAGGAGCAACCACCATGGCAGCGCTATCAAATGTAGCATGTCTGAGCACCACTCTGTACCAGGAGCAATGCCTGCATGGGTGTGCAGCATGGCATGTCTGCTCTGGATTAGCTTGGGCCAGGGAGTAGTCGAAGCCCCCCAGGCCTGTGGTGGTATGTGAGTTGTGTGCTGTTCAGAACAGGATAGCAATGGCTGGGCGGTGGTGGCACACACCTTTAATCCCAGCACTCGGGAGGCAGAGGCAGGCAGATCTCTGTGAGTTCGAGACCAGCCTGGTCTACAAGAACTAGTTCCAGGACAGGCTCCAAAGCCACGGAGAAACCCTGTCTTGAAAAAACCAAAAGAAGAAGAAAAAAAAAAGAAGAACAGGATAGCAGAGACAAAATCTGCTGAAGAGGAGGGCCCATTGTTGCCTGTGAAACGTGTCTGTTCTTCCGTAGTTACTCCCGAGTAAAGGTGTGGCTTGCGAGGAATTGGTTTAAATCAGTTCTGAAAATGAGCATGAGCCAAAGACATAAAATGACTTGACTAATGAAAATCTTGTTTTGAATTTTTCAAAAATAGAAGTATTTCCTAACTTATTTTAGCTTTCCGTTACTTTCCATGAGACTTTATTTCATTTTAGTTAAACCAAGGAACATTGACTTTACAGCAGAGCTTCTATTTTTAGGCAGAAGGTGTGGAAAGAGGACCAGCTCCAGGGCAAGAGGGCAGGAGGGCAGGAGTGGCCAGGCGTTGTATACATCTGGTCGTGCACATTAGATTAAAATCCTCATTTCTTTCTAGCCTTAGCTCGCTATAGTTCTGTGGAAAGCTACCAGGAGCCCAGAGTTCTTACCGGCTGCTTGTTTCTAGTACCTTTTGTTCTCAGTGAGCCTAGATGGACCCTGGCTGTAGAGATGACTGTAGAGATTGCACGTGTAGCGTGTGCAGTCTTGTACTATACAGTGTCATTTTGTCCCCTAATCTGTGAGCTGCAGACCCCTCAAGGATCACATGCATGTCTTATCAAGTGACCACAAACTGTGGTGTAATGGCAGCCTTGGGGGGAGGAGGGGGAGTGCTGTGGAGATATTAAACATTTCAGAGGTCTCAGGCTTTTCGAGTTAATAAATTGCACCTCTGTCATTGATCCTTTGTAAACAGAAGAAACCATCAGTTAGCTGACTTATGCTTTATAGTCTCCCGCTCCCATAACCAAACTATGTGAGCCTATTTTTGGATATCTTTTTCTTCCCCCCAGATCTCGGACCCTGAGCCCCAACACTTATCTTTGACAGCTCTGTTTGGGAAACAAGACAAAGCTCCCTGTCACGAAACTCTGAGACCTTCCCAGACCTTCGCCCACCACCATCACCACCACTTCCACCACCAGCATCAGCAGCAAGAACAGCTTCCAGTTCCTCAAGGAGTTGCATGCTCCCTGCCCTGTGAAGAGCCCAGAAAGCTCTCACTCCCCGCAGAGAAGCAGCTATGCCCAGCCATCCAGAAACTCATGGTCGGGAACACAGGGCTGCACCCGCTGCCACAGCACCCTGAACAGTGGCCCCGTGAAAGTGGCAGCCCCAGTTGTGCAGGGGGAGTTCCTCCTGGTCCTATCCAGCTGGGGTCCCCCTGGAATAGTAGGACTGTGTGCTGTGCACAGAGCACTGCCCGCTGTGCACAGAGCACTTGCAGAAACCACAAGCTACTAGAGCAGCTTCAAAGTGCCTCTGGGGCAGCGCGTAAGTATAAGCCCTGTGCACCTGCCAGGCCGGCTGTGGCCACTCAGGTGACTCCAGGCCAAAGTGCAGCCCAGTCACAGCTGGTGTGCTTCGGTGGTCCCCTTCCTCCTCCCACACCAGGACATCGAGCTCTCAGGAAGGAGCAGTGTGCACTCCCAGCACAAGCGCTGCCCTTCCCTGGCAACCAGGAGAGCAGCCCCAATGTGCTCCCGGCTCAGGAGCTGCTGAGAAAGCTCCAGGCAGTACATCAGGAGCAGCAGCTACAGGCGGTCCCCCGGCCAGCCTTAGCTGCCAGGTTCCCCTTGTCAGCCCAGGGCTCAGCGACAGAAAAGCCCTTGGAAGCCTGGGCCAGCAAGACAGCCAGCGTGGAGAAACAGGCTCCTCTTCTGCAGGTAAGTATGTACTGGGAGATTGCTGCTGTAGCAATGCAGTGGGCTTTGCTCTGCTGCAGGGAACGTGAGCCACATGGGTTTCCATTGAGAACAGCTACCCACAGCCCCTCGGTGTGTCTCTTTGTCTTTCACCTTGCAGTTCTGCCTGGAAAGAAAAGCTTCTCTCTTCTCACAGTCTGGTGTCCTCTGCCATTCAGAGGTGGTTTGTAAAGTTCAGTCTTTACCATGTCATGAGCCCTGAAGACCAGCCCAGATGTGACCATGAAGACCCATGGCAATTGGCTCTAACATTTTGGGATGGAAACATCTGGCTGATTTTTTGTTTTCATCCTCTAGTTGATTATTGCTTGCTCTTTGACTCAATGCATGATTTTGAGTGCTTCCTACATACATGTTAGTCGCCACTTTACTACGCGGTAGTAGAGAAAGCAGACTCCACATCCAGCAGCCAACAACCTTGTAGGTTCCTGAAGTAAACAGACATAGCAGTAAAGATGTTGCTGTTTTTATTGCCTTCTAGGTGATCAGTATTGTGAAGACCAGGCAGAAACAAGTGTACCACCCACAAACTGCCAGAGAAGGGAACATAATGCCATTTCTAGAAATAGCCTATCTTTCTGGGAAGATAGTTGTCTGTACCCGTCAGCAACTGGGACAGTCAGAAACCAGAAGCCAGGCTCTATTGATCATCTGCCTGTAGTGGCATCTGAAGGTCTGACCAGCTCTGTTTCCCTTGAGTTGGCACAGAGTCCCTGAAAATGTGCTGACTTTAAAGATCAGAAAGTTATTCCTACTTATTATATGTGTGTGCATATGCATGTGTGTGTGTTTATGTATCTGTGTGTATATATATATATATATATAGACCAACAGTATGACATATATACATTACATATAATATTACATAATATGTATATATGTCACACTGTTGGTCTTTTTAACATGTTTTGTCACATAGTAGCTCCTCAGATATTGTTCACATTTTTTTAAAATAAAGGCCCAGGGCACAAACCGTGTATGTTTGGGTGTGTGAACCAAGTCAAGGTATTCATTTTATTAAATCCCAGATGCGGTGCTTCCTGTTGCACACTGAGGCTTTGTCCTCACTCTCAGTGCACCACAGAGTGTTGGCCCCTTTTAAATGGCTGCTTTCATTTCTCTTCGGTGATTTAAAATAAGAAAGTCAGGGCTAATAATCAGACTTAAATTTCTGCATATACAGTCTCTTTGTTTTTAGTTCTCACAAATGTCAGGAACCAAATAAGGAGTGTGTGCATTCTGCCAGCCCACGCTGTGCTCCTCCTCCCTCTGGGAGCATCAGCTCTCAACACCTCTCCTTGGGATAGCAAATAGGGAACTCTAAAAGAAACAAGAGCCTGTCTTCCTCTAGGCCATTTTCTGCCCCCAAAGATGCCAAGGGAGTGATGATAAAATTACAGCCACGTCTAAATTGCTGCCTCTCTGCTTCCCTCTCATGAGTGTTGGAGTGCTTGGAGGCTGAGAAATAAGGTACTTTTTGTCACCTGAGTTAGAGACACATGGTAGCTGTAGGAGTCAGTCAGACCCAGTTCAGAATGTCACTTGCATAATTGGGAAAGCCATTAGAAAACTTAGTGTTAGACCTGCCAGCCAAGGGAATTAGATAGATTCGGCAGACAGATGGGTCATGGTGCTCCAGGCTCCATGTGCCCAGACCTTGTTTTTCATCCCATGATCTAGCCCCTCATCTTCACCCTTTCCCTGTCCCCATCCCCATGCCAGCCAGGAGAAGCAGAAGGCCTGCTCTCTGTAGATAAGCAGAGAAGGACCAGAGGGGACAAACCCACAAATCACAGTTCCTCCTAGTCCCAGGGAGGTGTCTCCTTGAAGAGCCAGGGTTGGGAGCTGTGTGTGCATCCGACGAGCGTATATTGCCACTCCCACCGGTGATGGGACCTCAGGGCAGGGCAACAGACAGCTAGTGCTGAGCAAAGCCAGCAATCCTAAATGCATGTTGCCTGAAAATGAAACTCTCACCAGGTGTCTAGCGTCATACACAGAGGTCCTGGCGTCGCAGGTGGTTCCAGGGTTGTCTGGTAGCCACTGAGGGTGGAACAGGAACAGATCTGTCAGCCTTTCCCACCCACGGGACCCGGGATGGTTCCAACTGAGCACACCTCTGCCACCTTTGTGAACAGGGTCTTTTATCATTGGAGCTCCGCTTTGTGGGTTGTGTCCTAACCCTGCCTTGTGTGCATGCTTTGCTGTAAGCAGATCACCTCATCTCAGTGTGTCCCTGCTCCAGTGGCTTCTCTGCTGATGCCCCCTGTGGTTTTCACACAGTCCACCTGTGCCCCACTGAGAGAGACTGATACCGGGCTCATGCCCCTAGGAGGCCAAGAACTTCCTGCTGCCTCCTCCAGCCTCCTTCTGCCCCTACAGAACTGGGAATCCTCCACCATGGCCAGCAGGCCCCTCACCAGGCTGCAGCTCCAGGAGGCACTGCTGAACCTCATCCAGGTAAGGCTGTCGACCTAACAGTGGGCACCATGGCAGACTAAGTTGGCTGATGCCTTCTTTGGACATCATAAGAGTAACCCCCTCTCCCCACCAACACCTTCTAAACAGTTAACTGATGATATTTAGAATACTACTTGGGGCATGAAATGTCTCAAGCCTTCAAGAGATTTGTGACTTGGAGGAACCAGTCAGGCCTCCTAGCTATGAGCTGCAGAAGAGAAGGGAGTGAGCGTGTGATGAATGCTTGGCCAGCCAGGGCACCCTGGGAGCTCACCGTTGGGAGCAGTCTCAGAGCCATCTTGGGCAAGCTGCAGACGTAAGCCGCACCATCTATGACTGTTGTGAACATAGTCCAGCTATGGTTTTGAAACTCACTGCTCACAAGAGGATGGAATGATAGAACACCTTATCAGCCCTGCCTTGGTGATAGTAACTCATACCGAACTGTGGGCCACGCACTATTTTAGGTTTAATAATTCACTCAATGCCTATAGGAAACCCTATTAATATGGGCCAATGAGATCAAGTAAAGGTACTTGCCAGCAAGCCTGATGACTCACCTAATAGAAGAAGAGAGAATGTTGTCTTTTGACCACATGACCACATGCCTACACACACAGCCCCCCCACACACACACATGTGCACATACCCACACAGAATAAGTAAGTATAAAAAATTTAGACCCTCATCTTTGATTCTACAGACAAGGAAACTGAGGCTTATGTTGGTCTGGTGTTCACGTCTCTTGTTGTGTGGACCATGAAAATTAATGTTCCAAGAGTAGACCAGCATGTAACAGAGCATGCTTCTGAGTGAACAATAGGCCTTGGAAAGGGTCGTGTTTGAAGCCACACAGAAGCAGACACCTCAGCTAATATGTTTCGGAATCTTCTTCGCGTGGGCAGTCTTGAAAGTGTAGTGCTCTGTTCATGGCCGGACGGCTACAGGAGAGCAGGCCAGCCTCTGTGGCTGTCTGCTTCTGTTGATGTCTAATCCCTTTTAGTAAATATATTCTAAGATAGTGTTTTAGAGGGAACCCAAAGGATGGTGTCGGAAGGAAGCATCTGAGTCTGGGCGCAGAATGGCAGCCTAGTATGAGCCCTCCTATGTTGCGGATTAGGTCAGCACGATAAATAACTAGGCCAGCTCAAGGATAACAATTATATTTTTAATGGTTATAAGGGGAAATTCACACTACAAGAGTGGGAGGTTCGAATTCTTATCTGTCCAGTGCAGAGAGAGAGCGTGCGCTGGTTCCTCCCAGTTTTTCTTTCTTGGCTCAAGGTAGCCACGCCTTAACTAGATGTGATTGGTTGACAGAGTTTCCCCATCATTCCTAACCTAGTTATGTCACTCATCTTAAATACATGCCACGACAGCATTATGGCCCACCTGTTCACAATAAGTTCACAAGAACTTAGAGCAAATATCTGCACATTTATTTACTGGAACAGTAAGGGAAAACCAAACGTGTGTTTAGATTTTAAAGATTCTTGCTTTTTCTGGCTCATCCCTGCCTGGTCACGTTACTCCAAAGCTATGTGTTGTGACTTAGATATGTCACACTTCTCCTTGTTGTGGATGCTGTCTTCCTGATATTGCTAAAAGCCACTCGGGCATCTTCTTGGGAAAAGCAGAAATAACATCTCCTTCTTTGTGGTGTGAGGATGACCCTGAGTGTGTCTGGGGAGTGCGTAGACCAGGAAGGGGAGTGCAGGGCTGCAGAAGCTTCCATGGACTTGAGTAGGTAGGGGGACTTGAGTGGGTGGGGGCGCCTCTGGAGTTAATCAAGAGAACCATTGCTTAGACCCTGAGCTCTCTCCCCCCTCAGTGAGACAGCGAGCTCAGAGAGTATCTGCTGCTGTACGTTTACCAAAGCCAGAGACTTGCCACAGGTCATGGGAACAGCCATGCTGCCTTTGGGAAGGTACCAATGAGCCATGCTGTGGGTAAAATCCCTACGAATGCTCAAAACTGCACAGACGTGGGGGCAACCTGGAGGAATTTTAGGAAGGACCAGCCACCTCCTAAGCTGTTGCCAAGGCGTTATGACTCATCCCTCCTGGGCCATTTTGCACACAGCACAGCTGGCTTTCGCATGGCGGGTTTGCTATCTGTGTAAGGTGCAATGAGCACATGGGCTTCACATGCGGACAGTAAAATTCAGCAGCTCTGTCCCAACCTTGCCTCCAGACCCTTTACATCCACACATATAGGCCAACCCTGCTGGCTGTCAGCACAGACAGCAGAGGTAAGCAAGGCACTGAACCCGAGGCCAGTTCAGCTCCAGGCAGGAAGCCTTGGCTTCTGCTGCTCAAGTGACGGCCCCTGAGCCTGTTGGCTTTGTTTTCCAGAATGATGACAGCTTCTTAAGCATAATCTATGATGCCTATCTCTTCAGTGTGACGCAAGCAGCCATGAGGGAAGCCAGCTAACCAGCTGCATGAGAACAAAGACCGTGATGATTGACTCTAGGTCCTTCCTGTGGACTGGTGGGACCAAACATGTTTCTGCCTTTTTAACAAAGTGTAGTAATACAAAGTAAAATGTTTTTGTACTGTCGAATATCTTGGGGGTTTTTTGTTCCTTGTATTTGAAGAATTCCATCTTCCTGTATACAAATTGAGTGGGTAGATGATTCGAGCTCAGGTCATATAAGATTAAATTTTTCTCATATTTATGAGGCCATTTTAAGAAGAATTGGGCTCTTCATAGGAGGGGATGTTCTCAGAGCCCTTTATTAATAGCTCAAGCTAAAGCAATTTCCTGGTGTTGGGCTTTGTGTGCCATGGTGTTTAGATAACCAGCAGGGGGCAATATTACCCCACAAGTTATCTACTAAGGGTTCCGTGAGCTCTTGGAAGCAATGATTACTTTAACAAAGTCAGCCTTTCATTTGTAAAGCTCCATCTGGCATGTTTCGTCTGAGCCTTTGGAGAAAGAATCTTTCTGAAGGCGTTTCTGGCCAGTTTCTATCTAGAGCTGTCACCAGTGACCCAAGACATGAAGCAACACTCACATTTCTCAATTCAGGATATTCCTTGAGACCCAAACAGTAGGACCAGCTGCTCTTGCTTTCAAACAGACAGTCAACTCACATTTAGAAACCCTGCTGAAGGGCAGGTCACATGAGAATAGGGAGTGGCTATTTGTGGGCAGAAGGTCAAGGATTCTCCGAGCTCTGTGGAGTCCCGCTGCTGTGTCCTTTGCAGAGATAAGAAGCAACAATCCTGGAGGGAGGCAGAAGAGCCTGGCAGTCCCCCAAGGGCAAGCGAGTGTGGAAATTGACCCCTGCTGAATATGCACAATGAATAAAGCTTCATGTTTTTACCATCTTAGTTATTCCTGGATCGTAAAAAGGTCTTTGGGTTAGTGCTTCCTAGAAGAACCTTATTCTTTCTATGGAGAGTTTAAAATGGAGGCTGGGATGGGGGTGCAGGTTTCCTTACAGCTTCTGATGCCCAGACCAGGACTAGAAGCCTTTGGGCTTTGTTCATCTGTCCTAGCAGCAGGGGACACTACCTGTCCTATAGGAGGGCGGCACACTTTCCCCTAAGGAAGAATGACAGGCTGAAGAGGAGCTGCCCTCTGCCCCTGCCTCGCTGTGCACTGCACTTTCTCCCACATCTGGTGCATCAGCCTCTGGAAGGGATGCCTCCCGTATATCATCCCACACTGCTGGAAGCCCATAGCCATCTCCCAGACACTTGCCTCCCCAGTCTTATAAGGAGAAGGATGCCAGAGCGATGTCTGTGGTTCTGTGGTCCTAAATCAGTAAAAACAGCATCACTTTGGTAACATGTCTACTAAAATTGGAGCAATATTAGGTTGGGAATATGGCCCCATGGAGAGCACTTGCCTACATAAGGTTCTGGGTTCAATCCCTAGCACTTAAAAAAACAAACAGGAAAAAAAATTGGCCAGTGACCAGTCTTTAAAAATGTGGTTTGGTGATAAAAGTAAACAAAATAAAATCATGGAAAACATTTTAACATTCTATAATTGCATGTTTAAAGATGCTTCTGTAGCCAGAGAAAGGTGAATTTCATTCCTAATATTTCTGATATATTTGTGTCAGTGAGTAGCTTTATTTTATGAAATAGTTTCCCTTTCTTCACATGAATGAGTAAAACTAGCAGCAGCAGCTGCCGCCCTTGGCAGAGCAAGCCAGAATGGGAGGTCAGAGGACATGCAGCCTTTTTAGACCAATGCTACCGTCAAAATGTTTTGACAAAATGGTGCGTTCTCCATTGTCCACTGTAGTAAGTCATCTTAAAAGCAACAAGCCAATTCCCTTAGACCAAAGATGGCCACCTGCAGGACAGTCAGGATGGGTGCTTCCCTCCTTACCTCAGCAGGCAAGAGTTGCCTTCTACAGAGCTCCGTGGAAACAGGAAGAAACAGATCAGGATGGTTTTCTAGGCACCCAGGACTGAACTTCCTGTGTAAATTAACATTTCCTCTTCCTGTGTGCCTCCTGAACTCAAATTCAGCTTCCACTTCATGGTCTCTGCCCCAGCAGCTGTTTTGACCTCCTTGAATTTCAGGTGGAGCCTAGAATACTGTGGCTAAAGGCAGCTTCATCCAGTGCAGTGGGTGTCACCTTGTAGAGCCAAGGGAGTCAGGTGGCCCGGAGTGGAAGGTGGAACATGAGTAGAGTCCCTTGGCCCTGCCTTCAGCTCCTGGACAAGTCTCTTTATGAGACCCCTTATTCATGAATTAAGAGACCTCATGGAGTCCAAAAGACTAAACTGTCGTGGTCCAGGGCTGCATGACAGTCACTGGGAGGCTGCTGGGGGTGGGGGCTCCTACCATCGCCCTGACAGCATGTGCCTGAGGGCCACCTTGCTATGTCCCCCTACTTTACCGATGCAGTGGAAGCAGTCTTGCCCCTTCTTTATGAAGGAACTCGTGAACCGCAACGTTGATGTCACTGTATTCCTGTGCCTGCCCCTGACCTGTTAAGTTCCTGCCGTTGTGAAAGCAAGCCTGAGATGAACATTTGAGGGATAAATGTTTTCCTTTGGGACACAGTTCCAAGGGTTTCACTGTGTGGCCGGCTGGCCCTGTTGATGTGAGATCTCTTGATGTGCGGTAGAAAGCCATGGTGGAACAAAGCTGTTTATCTTGTGGCAGCCAGGAAGCAAAGAGGAAGAGAAGAGGTCTGTGCTGGCTAGATTTGTGTCACCTTCACACAAGCTGGAGTCATCAGAGAAGAGGAAACCCCAATTCAGAAAATGGCTCCATAAGATAGGGCTGTAGGCAAACCTATAAGGCATTTTCTCAATTAGTGATTGATGGGGGAGGGCTGAGCCCATTGTGGGTGGTGCCATCCCTGGGCTGGTGGTTCTGGGTTCTGGAAGGAAGCAGGCTGAATGAGCCATGTGGAACAAGGCAGTAAGTAGCCCCCTCCATGGCCTCTGCATCAGCTCCTGCCCCCAGGTTCTGGCCCTGCCTGAGCTCCTGTCTTGGCTTCCTTCAGTGATGAACTATGATGTGGAAATGTACACCAAATAAACTCTTTGCTCCCCAGCTTGCTTTTGGTCATGGTGTTTCTTCACAGCCATAGTAGCGTTAAATAAAACAGGGTCCCAGAAGTATCCCCTCCAAGGGCCTGCCTCCCAAGCCTCGTTTCCTTTCACACTGTCTGCTGCCTCCCAAGAACATCACATATTAGGGACCAAAGCCTTTAACACAAAGGTCTTCGGGGGACATTTCAAATCAAAACTACAGCAAGCAGCATTTTTCTTGCTAAGTCAGAGAAAGCAGTACTGTTCAGTAATTGCGTAGGCCCCAGACATTCTAAAGACACACCATTCTACCTCGCCACTTAGACCAGGCAAGGTGGCCACCGCAGGGAGAGAACCGGTGTTTGCATCTTCAAGAACTTTCTGGCATGATAGATAGCCAGTCCTGCTGCTTCTTAGCCACTTGCAACCAGCTCTTTCCAGCCCTGTCCAAAGCTAGACCTGTAGCTCCCAACAAGACCTCCCACCACCCATAAGGCTCTGGGAATGTGTCAAAGAGGGGGTAGAAGTATATAAGAGCCAGAGACCAGAGTGAAAGGCTGGGAAATGCCACTGTGTGGACTTGATGGCAATTGCAGGCATTCCGTCACAGCTGTGGGTACCCACACTGGCCCACCCAAGACTTCCCTATCAGCAGGTCAAGGAAGGGGAGGTGCTCACAAGTCCCCACCCTTTATCTCTGAAACACCAGCTGTGATTGATAGACTCTGGGAGAGGGGAACCACTTTAATTATCTTTAGATGTGTACCCATTGCTGAGCCCAAAAGGTACTTCCAAATCCATGGGCACATAGGTGGCCCTGGGATGTCAGGGAGTCACAAGGCAAAATGAATAGACGGGAACACAGATTTGTGGGGAAGAGGGTTGGCAGGAACGATAGGAAGTGGAAGTAAGAGTGACAAGCGTGCAACACACACACGAGTGAAATTATTTAAAAACTAATTCATAAGAACAAAAAATAATAGCATACAAAGTATAGAAAATTTAGCACTAAAAAGAGAGCGAGAAAGGCCCAGGGCAAAGGCGCCCGGGCTGAAGGAGCTCCCTAAGGACACAGTTGTTGTCATTCTGCTTTGAGACCCAGGGACACTGTTTCCTCTTGAGCAAGACTGGTGCAAAAGGGAAAAAGTACACCTCTCCTCCAGAAACCCCAGCCCCGAGCATCTTAGCCTGTCCTGTTCCCTCATGGGACGGTTTTGTATGGTCGGCTACTTCCCTGAGCCCTTTGTGTGGTGCTAAGGATGGGAAGTGTACGTAAGAAAACAAGCAACACTCAGCCCTGGGCCTTGCTGCCTTCAGCCATCAGCCAGCCCAGGGGCAGAGAAGACAAGCCTGACTGGAGTGTCAGGGCGACGCGACAGTGGGGTCCCGGGCTGTGGGGACAAACCTGCTGCTCACACTTGCAGCAAAGAGCCCCTCCCCCTTCAGATAACGTCTGCTTCATGGAGACATGGCCTCTTTCCCTGTTTTCGGAGGAGTCAGTTTGCTTCCCAGCTTTGGAGGATTGAGTCACCGCTAAGGTTAATTTGCAGCCAGCTGGTTGTAGCCGTGCTCTGTGATGTGAAGTTGGCTGGCTCACATGTGAGCCTTTCCAGTGTGGTGCTGAACACTTGACTTGCAGATGGCAAATGCTTGGCACTCCAAGCCTCTTACAATTAGGGAGCGAGAGGGGCGGTTACAGATTCTCGGTGTGTTTAACCCAACCTTGCTTATCCAGACAGATTTTCACCAAATTTAGTTCTGAGTAACGTCTTCCAACAGCTTAGGGCGGGCTCCAAGAAAAGTACACAAATAAAAACCATGTGTGAAGACTGTGGTCTTAAACACCAACAGGGAGAGAAAAGCAGATCGCTATTGGTAATGAATGGTTTCCAAGGGCCAGGCAGACAGCATGGGGGGCAGGGGTACACTGAGCCAGCTCTGGATGCAGCTTAGGCTAAGTCCCCAGAGCTACTGGAGATGGAAATGAATGGAACTCAAAGCCTGGCAAGTTGATTAGGGACACGGCAGAACGGAAGTAAAGGGTGTTCTAAATAGGCAAGAGAAGGGGTTGTGAGCCAGTGCCGGCAGTTTTCCTCAGAAGTGTGAGGACCAAGAGCAGAGCTCTAAGTACTTGTGAAAAAGCCAAGGTGGAGTCCCCCAGTCTTACAGGGAGAGTCAGGTGACACTGGAGGTGACAAGAGCCCAGCTCTACAGACACTGATCAACACAAGGCCAGTACTTCTCTGTGGCCTGCCTAGCAAGTGGGGGCACACCTACCAGCCCCTCAACAGGTCCAACTCCTTCCAGAGACCTGCCCTGCCTTCCAACCATCTGTCTGGTGTACACAGCACATTGGCACCTACACTATTCCAAGGCTTGAGACCAAGATGGCAGGCATAAGATCTGGGCTGTCACGGGCTCCTTATCCCAAGTGATGCTGTGCCAAGAGCTGTACTGAGTGAGAATGACCTAGATTCAGTTTCCACCTAGTCTCCTCCACCACATGAATACAAGAATTGCTGTCTTGTCATGAGCCTAGAATTGACACCTAGCTTGAACCACACATGTTTGCAACAGTGATCCTGTTTACAGCAGTTCTGCAGAACGTGTACCACTTGGCCTCAAAGGGGAGGCATGGCCCGGCTCTTCTTTATTGCCACCCAGAGTCTTCTCTTATAAATAGCTCGTGTGACAGTTTTGTATTTTCTGCCCATGACACTTTTCCAGACTCATGGGTTTCTTAAGTTTATTCCCCCACTATGTTCTTCCAGTGCTTCCAGAGTCAGAGAAAGGAGCCACACACAATATCCATAGACAGTGAACCCCGAAATCATAAGGGGCTCTATTCTGTGGCCAGCCTCTTGACGTTCATGGCCAAGCCCCATCAGATGCTGCTGTCTTATCGAAGTCAAACAGCCATGTTAGCTGAGAGGTGTCCGTTCCCGGCTTTCCATTCTCCTCAGTACCTTTCCCAATCCTCCACTCTTCCTTCACTCAGAAAGAGTATACCTGCACAGCCCCAGATATCCAGAGAACACACCCGTCTTCCCATCTGCTGGAAATGGGCTGTCTCCCAAGCTCCTTACCACACACTAAGTTGGGAGCCACTCCATTTGCTTGTGGTATCAATATGCACCAAGGCTTCTGTGCACAGGCTGTGGGCTGCACTGGAGACACCTCGCAATCCAGGACGGAGGAAGGTTGATTATAAAACAGTATCACCAGGGTAATCGTTATTGGGCCTGCCATATTGTGAGGAATGTGAAGCAAAGAGGAGGTGGGGCCAAAGGGTTCCAGGAGGAGTTAGCGGCTCCTAAGAATGTGATGGAGCTCATCAAAGGGGCAGAGGTTGGTGCTGAAGGCAGAAACCACATAGGCAGAGAGCAGCAGCCACCCTGTTCGATGGGGGGGGGGGGGGCGACAACAGGTAGAGTACAGACTGCTGTGCTAGAACTTAGAAGAGGAGGTGTGACTGAAGGAAGCCATCTGGACCTACTGACAGTGGGATCATGCGTGGATTCTAGCAGAAAGGGATGCTCCGGACCTCATCTTCCCTCAACTCCCTGGCAGCTGAGGAGAGGGACAAGCCCAAGAGAACATGGGCAGCTGTGGCGGTCAGACATCTGTCTGTGAGGAAGGATCCAAGTAAATCACCTTTGCAGGAGACAGGGGAGGGTTCAACTGTCTCAGTGTTTGGTTTGTGTCTATGTCTGTTAGCTCCATTGCTTTGAGCCTGCAGGAAAACCTAAACACACACACACGCGCACACACACACACACACACACACACACACACACTTCAAGTCAGTTTCTCCATTTGGATAATAAGGTAGATTATAGAAGTTAGCTTGATCTGGGAAATAACCATGCTAGCTAAAAGATCAAACAATTATATTTTTATTTATTATAAGGTGAAAACTCATGAAACAGGAACAAGAAATCCAAGCTCAGCTGTGCTGCATGGGAATCACCCAGAGAAAGGGCACCTGGGCTGCGTGCCAAAGCCACACCCTAACTTGGTCCCACCTCTTAAAGATAATTGGTTGGCAAAGATTCCCCATCACCAGATGTTGTGGAATATTAGTTTAAGACATGGTACATTCATTTATGCTGTGGAACATTTGTCTAATGACGCAAAGATGTGTTGCATTCTTTTATGTTGCATTTGTTTAACTCTGTGAAGCTTGTCACTTTGCCTGTCTAAACTACCTGATTGGTCTCATAAAGAGCTGAATGGCCAATAGCTAGGCAGAAAAGAGAAATAGGTGGGCTTGGCAGGGGAAAAAATTAGAGGAGTTAACTACGGAATAGAGCAAGGAGTGAGAAAAGGAAAGGGAGAAGGAGAAGGGTACCAGGGGCCAGGCACAAAGCCACACAGCCATCCATAGAGTAAGAAAGAACGGTGGATATACTGAATAAAGAAAGGTGAAAAGCCTAGAGGCAAAATGTAGTTAGAGGAACAGGATAATTTAAGTTAGAAAAGCTGGCTAGAGAAAAGCCACGCTAACTGGGATGATTCTATCAACCGTTAGTAATAACATTACCTTGGACCGTCCTTGGAAAACAAGAGCAAACAGTTCTTGTACGTACCACCATGAACACCCAGCCACATATCCAGCCCTAGGGACTGTGCTGCTCAACCATGGAGCTAATGTCAGCCTTAGACCAACCGCCTTGAAGACACCAAGCTGCAGACGAATGGTTCTGCCCCAGACAGGGAACCTGACTTCCAGCACAGCTTTGCTTTGCCGCCTGTGATGAAAGCCAAGAGGTGCAATCGCTGGGCGGCACTTTTCTCTGCTGAAGAAAGGCTTGGACCACATGTGATATTTTCCAGTCTCCACATCTAGGCTCTCTCTGTTTGGTTAAGATGTAAGGTTAGAGAGCTTACTGCCACAGTAGTGGCTCATCCCCGCTGGACAATGGCCTTCACTCTTTCTCCACAGCTGCCTGGAGGCAGCCCAGAAAGGGACTCCTGGGAGTTCAGTGGGTGAGCTCCCAGTCCCACCCAGCTCTGCCATCTGCTGGATCTGAGGGCTTTGCTTTCCTAAGCCTCCTTTGGAAAGCCCAGCGTGGGTCCTCCCTGAACAGGTTGTGTGGGGGTGGTTCTGAGCCAGTACAACGCATCTGCACATGGGAGCAGCTGAACAGCCCCTGCCCACTTCTCTCAGATGC
The DNA here is from genome assembly GCA_004026605.1 of Ondatra zibethicus. NCBI lineage: Eukaryota > Metazoa > Chordata > Mammalia > Rodentia > Cricetidae > Ondatra > Ondatra zibethicus. The sequence goes on along the minus strand of PVIU01002594.1, from coordinate 64,575 downwards.
CACGTCTCTTGTGCTCAGCTCAGTACAACTGCACAACCTTGGGCATAGGTGCTGGGTAGGTTGTGAGTGCAAGAAAGAATCTCACAGGTGCCAGCTCAGAAGGGAGCTGTAAACTGCCCAAAGAGGCAGTTTTGGGGTACAAAAGTAGGCCCTCAGTGCGCCTTCATCCCTCAGCAGCCTCCTTTGGACTGGACACTTACCTGCCACCCAACACCTTTCTCCTCAAGGTAAGGGCTCAGGCATTAGTCAACCCTTAGAAGTCTGGGTTTATTTATAAAGCTGCTGCTTTTTCTTGTGGCATCTAAACATTCCCTACAGGCATTAATTAAGAAAGCAAGCCCAGGAGGGGAGAAGGAGGAGTTTGGGGATTTTTTTAAGGGGCCAGTTCTCCAGCTGGGCCCCTCCTCTGGCATTTTCTTTAATTTCTCAATGTCTCCAGAACACAAGTAGACAAAAATGATGATACACTCATTTGGACCCTTTCACACATGTACACACATTCACATTCACCCATGCGTGCCCATACACACACACACACACACACACAACACACAACACACACACACATACAACACACACACACACACATACACACACACACACACCTCTTTAGGCTGCTTTCAGCATCCTTCACAAAACCTCTATCACCTTCGTTCTATGCATCCTTAGCTTTATCCTACCAGCTATTCCTAGTGAATGCACAATCAATCAGAGGGAGGCAGTGACCTTGCTTGTCACCTTGAATGATCCTTCCCCTCCTCTAAAAAGTCCTTTCTATGTACCCTATACACTCCAGCCAGAGTCATCTATCTCCTGGCTGTGGAGAAGTGACAAGCCCCAGGAAAATGGGATGGGTGCCCAGAAGAGGGCTAGGACCAAGGAGGGCGATTCAGGATCTGTTGGAACACGGCCTCTCTTTCTGGGGCTTCCTAAAATGCCACTGGTTGGGCCCCTTTAACAATAGAATTTTATTTTCCCACAGCTCTATAGTCCAGAAATCCAGACCTAAGTGTCAGAGGGCCGAGTCTCTCTTAGGCCAGGGAGAAAACTCTGCTCTGTGGCGGCTGGCAGCTGACAGCTGGCATACTTTGCTTGGAAAAGCATCACATTGTCCCTGCTTCCGTCTACACACATTGTTCTCCTTGCTGTGTCCAAATCTGCTCCGTCCCCTTTCTGTAAGGACATCAGCTGTGTTGGATTAGGCTCCACTTCACTTCAACAAGACCTTACCTTGACAGATGACTGTGGTCCTGTTTCCAAATACGGACCTACTCTAGGGTGCCGGAAGCCAGGATGTCAACATGTGCATCCAAGAGGGGACACAATCCAACTTAAAGCAACGGTGCTTCTGGAGGTGCTTCCCCAAAGCAGGGGCCCTTCCCACATTGACAGGCGACCCTCAGGCACTCACCGGGAAGACACCAGGATTGATGCCCACTGACTATGCTAACTGTGTTTTCAGTTGGAGAACTCAAGCTAGACTTGAAGGGCAAGTTTCTCCAAACTGGATTTAGAGACATGTATGTAAGTTCCTGGGCCTTCCCAGCATGAGCTGCTACAGCCCTGACTCCTGCTGTTGTCGATGCTTTTATTGAAGTTCATATAAATGTGATTACAAGACTCTATTGTTTATTATCTGACATCCTCACCGTGTTTATTTGCTTTGCTGTGCAGTATTCAGATGCATGAATGTTTGAATTGTTGGACCTTGATAAACCTTAGGTTCTTCCAGACTTTGGGCTTTTATGAGTAGACCAGGCTGGTCTCGATATCACAGAGATCCGCCTGCCTCTGCCTCCCAAGTGCTGGGATTAAAGGCGTGTGCCACCACCACCCGGCTTTAGTGTTTCTTGACATAGTATATATGCTCATAATTTTAATGAAATATGCCATTATTTTTCTATTAGTGATTTTTAAATTGTAAGAAATCTTTCTGTATATTTTATATTTCTTTCTTTTTTAGCTTGTATGCTGTTTATTGAATATTTTACATGTGCATGTGTAGGATTTATGACAGGGCAACAGTGACAGCTTCAGTGAAGTCATGACAAGTAGCATAACTACCCATGTCTGAGGTTTGAACCTGTAGGAAAAAGCTGTCATCATCCTGTGTTTTGGACCCAGTCCCAACACCCACCCTGTACTGGTACCCTTAATGCCAGCCCCCAGGACAGCCTAGCCTCAGAAAAGCAATTTTGGTCTACTGTCTATAGATGTTCTCTTCCCTAGTCCATGCGTCACTGGGCATATTGATGACACTCCAGGGCAGGCCCTGTGCCTAGGAGGATTTATCTAGCCAACACAAAATGGATTTCATTGTGTGTGTGTGTGCATGCATGCATGTGTGTGTGTTTTCCATTGTGTGTGTGTGCATGCGTGCATGTGTGTGTGTGTTTTCCATAGTGTGTACATGAGTGTATGTGTGTTTTCATTGTCTGTGTGTGTGCGTGCGTGCGTGTGTGCATTATGTGTGTGTGTGTGAGAGTGTGTAGTGTGTGTATGATTCTCATGTTGTTTTGGTAACTTTTTGTCTGTGGGCCCCTCCTCTCTTTGGCTTCCTGCTGTGAAAGAGGTTTCACTGGCCCTCACCAGACCCCAGCATCCTGCTTCTGGGAATTCTGACTCCAGGACCATGGACAGAAACCAAAGGCTCCTTGTCATATCTGCTGTCCTAGGAACAGAGAGCAAAAGGCAAGACCCAACTCAATGATATTTGACCCAAGTAAGGGAGCCAGCCATGGGTAGGGGAGGGCACTATTGTAGGTAAATCCCCTGAGGGGGCCACAGACTCCATAGTGTAGGCCCTCAAGCAGAGCACACCCAATGTGCCTAAGGAAAAGCAAGGATCAAAACAGGGAGGGAGACAGAAGCAGGGAGGAAGCCAGCCCTAGTGGGCATCAGACCTTGTGACCAGCAGTTAAAAAAAAAACCAACTCTTTAAGTCAGATGGCAGCCACAGGGTTCCCTGAGCAGAGCAAAGACAAATGCCTTGCATTTCCAAAGAGTTCCTGAGTTTTTAAAATACAGGTTGATGTGGAGTTGACTCTGAGCCAAGGAGACCAGCTGTCAGACAAGAGCCACAGGAAGCACAGGGACTTCATGAAACAACCCAAGCATGACTGACTAACGGTAGTGCTTGGTGAGGCCAGATATAAGGAAAGCAGAAGAGGCACGGCAGGGACAAAAGGACACCTGCTGAAGCTGACAGGAAAATAAAAGGAGGTGGCCTCGCAAGGGCTGAGAGACAACTATACAGAAGGACAACTATATGTCAGTTTTCTGTCCAGGCTCCTACAGTGGATTCCGATGATGGATCCATGAATGGAAAATAAAAGTACTAGGCCCCAAGAGGTTCTCATGCCAGTTAGCCCCCAGAGGTGCACATGAGAGGCAAGCAGAAGAACCCCAAGGTTGGGCCATAGAGAGTAACTGGCTGTAATCTGGGGTTGCAGAGGGCGACAGGATTTTGTCCAATGTGGCAGATGACTAGATGTCATTGAGTGTTGAATAGACAAGCAAAGCATATATGCTCACGATGGAAGGATAAAGCCTTGAGAAGAAAGTCTTCCAGCACATATGACATGTATAAATTAAGGATGCTGTGCTAAGTAGGGGAAGACAGTGATGAAAGGATGAAATGACATGATTTCACTAAAATGAGGCAGTCGAAATCAGAGACGGAAAGTGGAGGGATGACTTCCGGCTGGGGTGGAGGGGATGGGGAAACTTTGTTTGGAGCAGGTCGAAACTCAAGTGAGAAGCATCGTTTGCAGATGGGGCATGAGTGCACAGCCTGTGAGGTCCGGGTCCCCTTCCTTCTGTTCTTCTCAGAGCCCACAGAGCCTAGCTCCACAGAGTGGGTTAGTCATGCCCTGCTAGGGATACTCAACGGGTTATGAGGGTCCTTCAGGGTCTGGGCCCAGCACAGCTCTGAACAAGCCCAGCTACTAGAGTGAGGAATCCTCATTCCATCGGGCTCTGAAGCCGTTCTGTGGACACAGGATGGCCTCTTGGGAGCAGAAGGGCGTGCTGGCCCAGCTGCTCAGAGCTAGAATCAGGGTAATCCTACTGAGGTCCCCCCACTCCTGCACTTCTGCACCCCCCTCTTCTGGCAACAAGAAGGGATTAGAGGAGAGGCCAAAGGATTAGAGGGGGGTGTTTGCTCACTGCCTCTCCCTCTGAACAGCAAAGCCTCGATCATCTGGGGCTGCCCCTCTGCTAGCTGCAGCTGGAGGCAGAGCCTTTAACTTGGGGCCTGCCAGCAGACAGAACGCTTGGATGCCCAGGGATCCAGGTGGCAGCTAGCACACTTACAGCAAGGGCTCGGTCTTCCCCTTCGCCATTCCCAGTGGAGGCATCATGCCAAGACGTCCCACGCTGCCCTCCAACCACAACCAGGGCCACTATGGACAGTGGTCAGCAGCCTGGACCTTCCTGAGGAAGATGCCGATCATCCTGTGGTTGCTGCTATTGAACACCTCCTTGACTACTGTGAGGGGCCAGACCAGAATTCCTCTGGAAACGTGAGCCTGAGTTCGATCCTACCCTGAAGTTCCTTCTCATGGCCTCCCCCCTCTGGCCAATTGTCCTACTTCTAAGAGACCCTTTCCTTCCTGCCTCTATCCTCCTCAGATCCTTACTGATTTTGGAGTCTACCTACCCTTACCTCCTGGCTTTGTGTGGTTGATGTCAGGGGTAGATGAGGGTGTAGACATCCAGCTGGGAGGATAACTACTTCAAAGGGTGGGATCAGGCTACCATGGTTCTAGAAGTGGCCCCTGAGGACTCATTGGATGATCTGTGTTTGCACACCGAGAGAGGGTAAAGCCACTGTCAATGGACAGCCAGGATGGTGCCTCCAAACAGCAGGGTCTTATCTAGGAACTCAGTTAGGATGGGTTCCAATGGCCTCATTCTTTTTAAACCTCTCTGCCTCCTTCAAGGCTTTGATTCTACATCCCACCATGGCACCCATCATTTGCATCTGATACGATCTCTCTGGGTGTTTGTTCTTTAGTCTGGAACACTCCAGATGCTAAAGGGAGCCAAGCATCCAGACTGACTCTTCACAGTTCACATCTGAGCCTAACTGTTAGAGTCTGAACCTGCCAGGACAGGGGCCCAGGCAAGCAGTGTTTCTGGTTTGGGGAGAGTGGTTTTCCACGACACCCGGTGACCCCCTCCTTGCTCTGCTCAGCACTGTACCGATGCTGCCTTCATCTCAGATAGTCCCCTGGTGATGGAGGTAATACCATTCTCCAGTCACACAGACCCAAAGATGGAAGTGCAGGAATCCATGCTGCTGAGCCATCCCCTGCAGCCTTGTGTAAGCTCAGCAGTCTTTATCTCAGAAGGCAAGTTCCAGGATGGCAGGGGGCCAAGAAAAGACGGCTGGCATCCAGGCAGACCGTCCACACAGAAACCTCGGGAGCAGCATGGGATAGCCACCTCCACAAAGCCCTGCTGCTGCTTTCCTGTCCCAGGAGGACAGAGATCTGCTACCCACTCTCCTCCCTCTCTCACCAGGTCCCTTGCAGTCCTCTGCCTCTGTCCTATTGACCCTCCCACTCAACCTCAGCCATGGCCACTTGCCCTCCACATCTACTCTACACGAGGGTGCCAAAAGTCTCCTGCTGACTGATCCTGGAGACTGTGGCCCCCCACCTTGTCGCTTAGGGTGCTCCCCTTTGCTCTTGATACCCCCACACCTTGATTCCTGGAGCACAATCACTGGCTTCCCGTGGGCTTCTGAGTGATATTCCATGCCATCTGCATGGAAACCATGTCCTGAAACCATGGATGCCCCACTGCCTGTTGTCACAGATCAACCCATACTACACACTTTCCTTGCCAAGAGTCCATTCGCCCTGTGTCTCAATCCTTTTCTTGTCCTAATTAGCTCTGCCCAGTCTCTTACCTACCAGACCCCACACTTAGTGCCTATGCACGCTTCTTCCTGAGCATCATGGGTGCTTGTCAAACGTGTAGTGTTTCTGCGACTCCTAAAGTTATGGGGTGTGCAACCGACCAAGTGACACTTGCTGACCTTATGTCAGAAGGCTGACGTTCAACAAAGCCCAAGCGTCATGCATCACCTTCCTCTCTCCTTGATTCACTCAGGCCACCAGTTTGGCCGGGGGGGGGGGCAGGGGAGGGATAGGAGCTGGCCTTGTTTACTTTCTGTTACTGTGATAAACACTTGGACAAAAACAACTCAGAGTAGACAGTTCACAATTCCAGGTTCCAGTGCACCAGAGCTGGGAAAAAAAGGTAGCACAACCTGAAAAGAGTTAATAACATCACATCCATAGTTAAGAACAGAGAGAAGTGGGTGCACGCAGGCTTCCTTGCTCGCTCACTTGTGCTCTGCTCAGTTTCTCTGGTTTTATTCAGTTCAGGGCTGGTGCCAAGGAAATGATGCCATCCACAGTGGGCTGGATCTTCCCAGATCAATTAATTAAGACAGTCCCTCGACAGACACACCCACAGTCCAACCTAATATAGACAGTCCCTCATTGAGACTCTTCCTGGGTAGCTCTAGGTTGTATCAAGCTGACAAAGCTAACCATCACAGGAATGCTGATGTTGGTGAGTGTGTGTGTGTGTGTGTGTGTGTGTGTGTGTGTGTGTGTGTGTGTGTTCATGCGTGTGGATGTTTGTGGGTTACAAGTGTGTCTGTGTATGAGATGCCTGCTTTGCATATACATGATGTGACCATCACCTTTGAGGATCTGACATCCGATCGTGATGAGAACGTGCACTTAGGATTTCCTGTCCTGCAGAGTGAAGCTGTGGGCCGACACCTTCGGCAGGAATCTGTACAACACGGTGACCAGATACTCAGGCTCGCTCTTGCTGCAGAAGGTCAGTGACCTCTCCCAGGGAGTTCCAGCATGGTCACAGGGCCTCTTCCACAGAGGGATAGAACTCCCAACATCAGAGCTGTAAGGGACCTGAGAGATCATCTCGGTCAATCTTATCATATTCAGATGGGGCCCCGGGAGGCGCCATTCCTAAGGCAATCCAGTGTGGACAGTGAGCTCAAGAGCATTCTGTCAGTTCACATCTTGGGAAGCCAAGGACAAGATTAGACCTGCATGGGGTTTATTGGGTGGGTAGTGGAGGCTTGGTGTGGATGCCTGGGAAGGAGCCGAAGAGCAGATCAGAGCGTGGGGGTTGGGAGCAAAAGGAGCAGCAGACAGCCTAGCAGTGCCAGCTGCAAGCGGCAGCTGTCAGTTTCCTCTCTGCAGGCAGAGCAGTTCCAGTGGACCCCAGCAGCCAGGCTGTGCCCGGGTAGACAGCATCCCATGCACCCTGACAAGATGAGCCCATGCCCGGATCCCAGCAGAAGTGGGCCTAACAGAAGGGCAACCCTGGCATCTTTTTCTGGGATCTGACTCCCTGGACATGTTCTCAGGGTCTTGTCTTCTCTCAGCACCATAACCCAAGAGTGATGGCAGGCTTTAACTCAAATTACAGCAACCCAGGAGGCAGCCTCTCCATCTTGCAAATGACAGATGCCTCAGCTTTTATGCCAGCCCTGAGCACACTGCCACCCTCCCTCATCCCCTTTGTGCTGCAGAAAGTGGGAGGGGCTCTCCCAGGCTTAAGACTACAGGAGCCCTCTCAACATTCCAATCTGTTGTGAACAACAACTTGTTTGGTTTTCCTGTTTGAACCCTGCAGCCCCAGGTGAGGAAGACAGTGAGGGATTGTGTTCTCTAGAGTCTATGCATTCTACAGCACTGTCGGAAGCTCTAGATGCATCACATCTTACAGAAGATGGCACTGGGTACCTTACCTAAGATCAGAGGGACAGCGGGTTACAGCGGCTGGCCAAGAGTCACTGGTGACTCACTGAGGATTGTCCCTGGGCAGACAGGAACTTGAAGCAGTTCTTAGGCTCTCCTAGGCTCACCAGCATCACTCTTGGAACTGCCGCGCTGGGTCCTCAGTAGGATGCAGGTCCAACCCAGGAGGTGATGCTCTTGGGAGCTGGGCAAAGGTGAATGGACACCGAGCCTGCTTCTCGGCCTCACAGCAGGCGTCAGGGAAGCTGTGGATGACAAAGAGCAAGGACAGGGACTACTGGTACTCTCTCTCCCCCAGGGGCCCATCTGCTCAGCTCGCTGGCTCTGGCTGGTGTCAAGTTTAATTCCCACCCAAGTGTCAGTCAGCTCCCATTGGGGATAATAACTTCCTTGTGTCTGGAGTCCTGAACAGAGGACATCTGAGGACAGGCAGTTTTGAGACTGTGATTAGGAGGTCATGGGGTGGGTACTGTGGAGAGCTGGTAAGGTCTTAGAGCAAGAATGGCCCTGGTGCACTCAGGCCCACGTCTTTCTCCTTTGCCCTGCCCAGAAGTACAAGGATGCAGAATCCAGTCTGAAGATCAAAGAGGTGGATGGCTTAGAGCTGGTGAAGAAGTTCTCAGAGGACATGGAGACCATGCTTAGGAGGAAAGTCGAGGCTGTTAAGGTACCACTGCCCATCCTCCAGCACTGGCCTTTTGGACCCTCTCAAGGGACTCCACTGACTGTAGATGGTCCTCTCCTGGCTGGGTGGAGTGCAGACTGCATTATACCAACCAGGTCACCACAGGTGTTGGGGTATGTCACACAAGGCTGTTCCCAGCCAGGCTTTGTAGACATTCAGGGATCAGGTCCCCTGAGCTCCTCAGAGCACGTAGGAACCACGGAGGGTGGGTCCTCATAGCTGAAAGGGCAAAAGAAGAAAGCAGAGGGTTGGAGAGGGAAGAGAAGAGCAGAGAGCTTGGGGTGGGGTGGCAGAGGACAGCTGATGGTGACCGCCATGCTCCCTCCCTCAGAGCCTGGTGGAGGCCGCTGAGGAGGCCGACCTGAATCATGAGTTCAATGCTTCTCTGGTGGTAAGTCCTCTTGGGAGTGGATGCCAGGCTGGCTGGCTCTGCCCCACCCCCACTGCGCCGGAGCAGCAGCTGTTCAGGGAGCTGAGCAACAGCTACTCAGTCTATGTCCCTGCGCCATGCTGTGCCCTGGCTTTGTCAGTGAGGTCTTTGCACCAGCTCCTGAGGCTCCCAGAGATGGCATAGAGTCAGCATGTGGGGTGGGCCAGGGAGCACTAGGAAGTGGAGGGGGGGTTCAGCAGGGATGGCCCTGGGAAGGGGACTTGGGAAGCTGAGGTATAAACAAGTGTCTCTGAGCTGAGAGATTGGAGAAGGCACAGGAAGAAGGAAGCTCAGGGAGGATGAGGACGCAATGGATACAAACCCTCTGTGTCCAGGGGACAGCAAAATGTGACATCCACTGAGAGAGGCCAGGGCCAAGATCCTGGATGCTGGGTGCCATGGCTGCTTTCCATTACTGTGGTAAACACCATGGCCAAAAGCAGCTCGTGGAGGAAAGGGTTTATTACGCTTAAACATCACAACCACAGTCCATTACTGGGTGAGGCCAAGATAGGAAATCGAGGCAGGAATCTGGAGGCAGAAACTGAAGCAGACCCATGGACTAAGAGTATTTGTGTTTTTCCCTCATTTCGCTCAATTTGTTTTCTTATGCAACCTTTTGCCGTCTTCCCAGAGGCGGCACTGCCCGCAGTGGGCTCGGCCCTCTTCCCAGGGGCGGCACTGCCCGCAGTGGGCTCGGCCCTCTTCCCAGGGGCGGCACTGCCCGCAGTGGGCTCGGCCCTCTTCCCAGGGGCGGCACTGCCCGCAGTGGGCTCGGCCCTCTTCCCAGGGGCGGCACTGCCCGCAGTGGGCTCGGCCCTCTTCCCAGGGGCGGCACTGCCTGCAGTGGCCTCGGCCCTCTTCCCAGAGGCGGCACTGCCCGCAGTGGGCTCGGCCCTCTTCCCAGGGGCGGCACTGCCCGCAGTGGGCTCGGCCCTCCCATAGCCATCATCAGTGGAAGGATGCCTGCACAGACTTGTCTCCAGACCAATCTGACCAAGGCATTTTCTCAATTTAGGATTCCTCTTCCAAAATGGCCCAAGCTTGTACGTGTGGGTTGGAGTCAAGGAGGGACATAGCTGGAACTGAGCTCACAAAGCCAATACTGACCAGAGAGCAGCAAGATGGAGCTGGGAGGGGTCTGTGGCCATGGTTCTAGAGGGAGCCAAAGTGTGGGGCTTGTGGTGTGGGGGGAGTAGGGAAGAAAGTGGGTCTGATTATGGTCTCTTGGGTCACAGCCTTCCTGCCCTGTGGGGAGGAGACAGCAGGACATAGGCCCACTGGCAGGGCAGAGCCCCAGAGGCTCCTTGAATTAGCTGGGCCTCCAGGACCCTCACCCCCTGGAAGAAACTGATGGTGCTGACATGGCCTTTTGCCTCCATCTGGCTCTTGAGTCTCGGTTTGTCTGTCAGTCTGTCTGTCTCTGACTTGTGACTTTCCCACGCATAGTAAGCCAACTGGAGAATCAAAGCAACAATTGGGCCGATTTGACCTCACCCAGCCAGTGAGCCCTCAGATCCAACTATCTTGATATGTGCTGTGACCTCACTGCCCCATCTTTGCCTGGATTTTCCACCAAGTGCAGCATAAACGGGCACCACCAGCCCTTCCTGCCTAGCCTGGCCTTATGCTCAGTTCCTCTGGCCCTTGAAGCTCCCCTCCCTTTCTCTTTCCTTCTCCCTCTTTGTGCCTGGGCTGCCTCTTCTGGACCTGGCCTCTCTCTCCCCAGTTTAACTACTACAACTCAGTACTAATCAATGAGAAGGATGAGAAGGGCAACTATGTGGAGCTGGGAGCTGAGTTTCTTCTTGAACCCGATGCGCACTTCAGCAACCAGAGGGTGAACATCTCCATGAGCAGTGTGCAGCTACCTACCAACGTGTACAACAAAGGTGACCGTGTCCTCACCACCGGGTAGTCTAGGGGACAGGACGGGAGTCCTGGAGGGTTTAGATATTTGTGTCAATTTTTTCAAGAAGCCCTACAAGGCATTATCTGTCTCTCCAATCTTCTTGATAGGATGAGAAAAGAGATTATTCTGCACATACATGGAGTTTTCTGTTGCTTTGACAAAATACCTGAAGGTGAATAACTTAGGCAAGGTTTCCCTAGCTCAAGGTCTGGGAAACTAAGTCCGGCCAGCACCACAGTGCTTTGGTGAGGTCCCCAGCTGCACCCTACTGTGGCAGAGGGTGTCACGATGGGGATCTATATAAGGGGGTGCAACCACGCAAAAAGCTGGAAAGTAGGAAAGCAGGGTCTCTTCCACAGAAACCCTTTCAAGGGAACTCACCAGGATTCATAGAATTGTAAAAGCTCTGCCCTAGGGTGATGATTCAATCACCTCCCCCTATACTCCATCCTGTCTCATATATCAGTACTGAGTACCGCACATTCAAACGCCAACCCTAGGAACACACACACACACACACACACACACACACACACACACACACACGCGCGCGCACGCGCACACAGGCTACATCCGAACCTCAGCATGTGGGCTGGGAGAGAGGTGGTGCTTCTGGGTTAGGGAGCATGTGTTACATGTGAGCCTGATGCAGGTCTAAGGGAAGCAGGGAAAGCCTGCCCGTGTTTATATGTGTAGCATGAGACACATGCATCTAATGTTCCTCTAAAGTTCCCTCCATGATCTTACTTTCAGACCCAGACATCTTAAATGGAGTCTACATGTCTGAGGCCCTGAACCCTGTGTTTGTGGAGAACTTCCAGAGAGATCCTACACTGACCTGGCAGTATTTTGGCAGTTCAACTGGGTTCTTCAGGATCTATCCAGGTGAGGACACTGGGCAGCATCTCTGCCACCTCTGGGCTTGTTCTCTGAGAATAAAGTATGAAGACTCGAGGGCCTTCATAGCCAAGGCGTTTTCGACCCACACTTGGCCTTCTTACAACCTACTATGATGTAGTCAGTGGGAGCTGCTGGGTGAACTCCTGAGTAACTCCACTGAGCAATCACGGTAGTCACCAACGCTGAGTGACTGCCTATCCTGGGAAAGCCTGCAGACAATGTCATGGAGGACCATGCAATACCTCACCTTAAGGGATCTTCTGAGTTGGAGAGCAGAGAACACTGTCCTCATACAAAATGGGGAAAGTTCTCTTAATCACACAGAAACAGGAACGGGGTGGGGAGCGACTCCCTGGAAAGGCGTTTGCTGCACAAGCATAAGGACCTGGGTTTGGATCCTTAGAACCTATGTGCATGGTGCATACCTGTAATCCCAGCACTGCAGGCCTGGAGACAGGGGATCCTGGGAAATCACTGGGCACCCACTCTGGTAGAATTGGGGAGCTCCATGGATGCAGTGAAGACTGTGTCTCAAATAATAAGGTGGAGCGCAACAGGAAGACACGCACTGTTGATCTTTTGCCTCCACAAGTGCACTCACTGGTGCTAGCCTCCATACACATATGTCCACAAATATTACACACACACACACACACACACACACACACACACACACACACACAGCCCATATACCAAAAAAATGGGAATAGAAAAATCCCCACCAACCACAGTGTTTGTGGGTCTTTTCTGGTTTCTTGCCACTTAGAAAAATTCACCTCCACATCTCATGTTTATATGTCCAGAAAGATGTTCAGTGTCCCCTTGTCTGGCCAGACTCTGGAATGATAAAAATGGACCTCTTTGTGTCTCCAGGATGGGAAGTCAACCCCTCTCACGGGGTGCAAAGAGCAAGTGTGTCTCCCGTCACTCTCAAACTCCCCGATGTCTTTGTCAGACATTCCCAGTTAGCTGCGGGTTTCTAATTCAATATCTCGGTTCATTTAACCCTCTCTGATACAGAGACCCTGATGCTCCAGGAGCTCGTCCCCAGAGTAGAAATCCTGTGAAGAGCCCTCTGGGTCCATTTTTAATGATTTTTTTTTCTCATTGAGCTTCAGGAGTTCTTTATATATTCTGAGTATTATTTCATATTGGCTTAATGATTTACAAATATTTCCTCCAATTTTGTGGGTTGCTCTTTTAATTTGTTGATATTGCCTTGTAGTCTTTTAATAGATAGTGTTTAAATTATCCCTTTTTTTTACTGTCTGTGCCTTTGGTACTGTGGCCAAGAAATCGTTGCCAGCTCTGGTGTCATGGGAATTTTCCACAATGTGTTCTAGTAAGAATTTTGCAGTTACACTTAAGTTACTTACGCTTAAGGTTTTGCTCATTTTGAGTTACTTTTGTATATTGTGCTAGTAAGGGCTCAGCTTCTTTCTCTCACATGTGGCTGCCCAGTTTTCTATTTGTTTAAAGACTGTCGTTTGCTCTCCGCCAGCCAACAACGATTTGATCATGACGTGAGAGTTTCTTTCCCGTGTCTCTCATCTATTTCATGGTCCCTGTGTCCATGTGTGTGTTAACAGCACCACTTTGATTGCCATAGCCTTGCAAATAAGTGTTAGGATCGGAAGATGCAACTCGTCAGAGTGTCACTCACTTCTGTATCTCTGTGACAGAACGCCCGTCCACACAGTACGTGGGAGGAAAGATATGTTTTCGATCCATGATTTCAGAGGCTCTCAGTCCACTGAGGAAGGAAGGCATAACAGTGGCCAGGGTCCTGCACTGCACAGCAGACCTGTAGCAGAAGAAGTGTCAGAACTGGGGCCAGGCTATATGGTTTTATGACTGTGTTCCCGCACATGTATTGCTTGTGCACCACATGGGCACAGTGCCCGTGGAGGCAAGAGGGTGCTGGAATTCTTGGAACTAGAGTTACAGGTGATTGCGGGTGCTGGGAACTGAACTTGCACCTTTGTAAGAGCAGTAAAGCACTGCTAACCATTGGCCCCCATTTCTCCAGGCCCCCAATAATTTATAGTTTTTATTATACAAAGTTGTGGTGGAATGTTTAACTATGTAAAATTGTGTTGCATTTGTTTATGCTGTGGAATATTACTTTAACTGTGTAAAGGCGTGTTACGTTTGTTTGTGCTGCATTTGTTTAACAATGTAAGGATGTGTGTTTAATTACAAAAAGATACGTTGCTGTTTCACCTAGCCTGCCTAAAGCACCTGATTGCTCTGATAAAAAACTGAATGGCCAATAGCTAGGCAGGAGAGGGATAGGTGAGTCTGGTAAGCAGAAAGAATAAATAGGAGAAGAAATCAAGGCACATAGAAGAACGAGAGGAGAGAATGAGGGAGATCATACCCAGAGTAAGAAACCAGGCAGATGCCAGCCAGCCAGCCATTAGAAGCGGTGAAAGTTAAGATGTACGGAAGGAAAGAAAAGCCCCAAGGCAAAAGGTAGATAAACAGAAACAGATTAATTTATGTTAATTAATTAAAAATTACTTAATAAAAAAAGATAGCCAGAAATGAGCCTGAGCAGGGCCATTCATAACTAATAAGGAATCTCGGTGTCATGACTTGGGAGCTGGTTGGTGGCCCAAAAGAAAAAGCCTGCTGCATAAAGTCTTTTGCTTCTTTTGTGATGCTCCTGAAAACTGAACCATTTTGGAACTTCCTCTTCAGGTTGTTCATAGCAACTGATCTCGCTTGCTGTGTTTCTGGTTTTGTTTATGAGGCCTAACACCTGCCGTTTGGGGCTTCCCACAAATCAAGCCTACAGTGTGTGAGCGCAGTCCTCTCCCTTCCTCCCTTCACCTTTGCATTTTTCTTTTTTAGCCTAATTGCTCTGACTAGAACTTCCAGTACTGGCTTAAACACAACTATTTTAAAACAACTCTTTTTATGACAACTGAGAGCAAACGCTTTCAACCTTATGCTGTGGATTTTTCCATTTGTGGCTTTTGTTATGATGAAGTGATTTTCATCTGTTGCTAGTTCGTAGAATCTTTTTGTCATAAAAATGAGTTGGATTTTGCCAAATTCGTTTTCTGCTTCACTTGGGACAAGCATGTTGTTTTTCTCCTCGTTCTGTTAAAGTGATATCAGTTTTCATGGGTTAGGAAATCCTTACTTTCTAGGAATAATGAATCACCCTTTTCATTTGCTGCTGGATTTACTTTGCTGGGCTTTGTTCAGGAATTGTGCATCAGCGTTCTTTGGAGTATATTGTGTCTCATGGACTAAGTTAAGAAGTAGTGTCTCCTCTTCAATTTTGTGGAAAATTTTGAAGATCTGTATGAAGTTTTTAAGGATTTGGTACTGTTCGTTGAGAGACCATTAGCATCTGGACTTCACTTTGCTGGGAGATTTTTGCTTTTTGTTTCCATCTCCTTATTTTTATTTGTTTGATTGTTGTTTTTTGTGGTTTTAAAATATTTTTATTGTTTTTATTGAGCTATACATTTTTCTCCACCCCCTCTCTTCCTCCCCTCTCCCCTTTTACCCTCTCCCGTGACCCCCACACTCCCAGTTTACTTAGGAGATCTTGTCTTTTTCACTTTCCTATGTAGATTCATGTATGTTTCTCTTAGGGTCCTCTTTGTTGTCTAGTTTCTCTGGGGTTGTAGCCTATAGGCTGGTTTTTTTTCCTTTATGTCTAAAAGAAATGACACGAATAAATGAATGAATGAATGAATCCATAGTATATTTGTCTTTCTGGCTATGGGTTACCTCACACAATGTAATGTTTTCTAGATCCATCCATTTGTCTGCAAATTTCAAGATGTCATTATTTTTTTATCACCATGTAGTACTCCATTGTGTAGATGGACCACATTTTCTTTATCCATTCTTTGGTTGAGGGACATCTAGGCTGTTTCCAGGTTCTGGCTATTACAAATAATGCTGCTATGAGCATAATTGAGCACATGTCCTTGTAGTATAATTGAGCATCTTTGGGGTATATACCCAACAGTAGTATTGCTGGGTCTTGAGGTAGATTGTTTCCTAATCTTCGGAGAAATCGCCATACTGATTTCCAAAGCAGCTGTACAAGTTTGCATTCCCACCAGCAATGCAGACGTGTTCCCTTTACCCCACATCCTCTCCAGCAGAAGTTGTATCAGTGTTTAGATCTTGGCCATTCTTACAGGTGTAAGATGGAATCTCAGAGGCGTTTTGATTTGCACATCTCTGATGGCTAAGGATGTTGAGCTTTGCTTGTTTTGAGAAAGTTCTTGCCTAACTTTGAAGAACATTCCATTTCCCTTTGGCAGTTTCAGTGTTTCTGATTTTAAATTAAGACCTTTGATCCATTTTCAACTGACTTTTGTTCAAGATGAAAGATATTAATTTGCTTTCATTATTCTGCTGATAGATATGCAGTTTTGCTGGCACCATTTGTTGAACAGGATCTTTTTTTCCATTGCATGCTTTTGCCCCCTTTAAGAAAGATTAGGTGGCCATAGCTTTGTCAGCATATTCCCAAGTCCTCTATTTTGACTCATGGGTCTGCCTTCCTATTTTTATGCCAGTACCAAGCTGTCTTTATCACTATAGCTCGTATACTTTGCATATGCCCTGCAGGGTAAGTTGAGGTCGGGCATTGTGATGCCTCCAGCTGTGTTCTTACTCAGGCAGGCTTCGTGTATGTGCAGTCTTTCATGATCCCATGTGAATTCTTGGATTGTTTTTTCTGAATCTGTAAGATATGACATCAGAATGTTGATGTATCTAGCATTAAATATGTAGATTAATTTTGTTGGTATAGCCATTTTCACAATATTAATTCTGCCAATCCAGGAGCATGGATGAACTTTCTATCATTTGCATCATTTTTTTTCTATTTCTTTTTCAATGCATTCATGTTTTTATAGTAGAGGTCTTTCACTTATTTTGTAAGGTTTATTTTTAGATACTTAATTTTGGAGCTGTTAATGAATGAAGTATTATTCCTAATTTCTTTTCTGAGAATTCGTTGTTCAGGCTACTGAGTTTGTGTGTGTGTGTATGCATATATACATATATTGATTTATATCCTGAAACTTTGATATAAATGTTTACTAGATATAGGGTTTTCTAGTAGATTCTATAGTTTGTTAAGTATAAAATCATGTTGCTTACAAACAGGTACAGTTTGACTTCTTTCTTTCCTATTTCTATCCCTTGTATGCCTTTTTCTTGTCTACTTGCTATAGATAACACTTAAAGTATATATTGAATAAGAGAGGGGAGAGTGGGTATTGCCTCATTCTTGATTTTAGAGGAAATACTCTCAGTTTGTCTCTGTTTAATATAGTGTTGGCCTAGGTTTGTTTCAAATCCGCTTTATTGTTCGGAGGTGTGCTCCATCTATCCCTACGTCTCCAGGACTTTTATGATAAGGGCATGCTGAGGTTGAGCTTAGTCAGTTATGACAATTTTGTGGTTTCTGTCCTTAGTTTTGTTTATATGGTGTATTGCATTTATTGACTTACATGTGTTAAACCAGCCTTGCATCTCTGGGATGAGGGTTCCTTGGTCATGATGTATGATTTTTTTTAATGTGTTTCTGAATTTCACTGGTGTCTGTCATAGTGGCTCTCATTTTATATCTAACTCTACTAATTTGGGCCTTCTATCTCTTTTTTCATTTAAGCTGGTTAAGGGTTTCTCAATCTTGTTTGGATAAAAAAAAACTTCTTTGGGTGGAAACTTGAATTGATATTTTTTTAGATCTAATAAATTTTAAAAACTTCTTTGGTTGTGTGACCTTCCACTGGAGCATAGTCGACTCATCAGGAGGGGATGCACCATTAAAGAAAACAGGCCTTCCCTCTCCTGGTAGCTATCAATTGTAGGTGGAATTTTTCTGTGTCCCAGCAACTGCTTCTCAATAACCACAAAGAGACTTAATATTAATTATAAATGCTTGGCCGATGGCTCAGGCTTGTTACTTACAGCTCTTACAACTTAGATTAACCCATTTCTATTAATCTACATTCTGCCACATGGTGTTACCTCTCTTTCATCTTGCACCTCTTGTTTCCTCTCTGTGTCTCACTGGTGACTCCTCTGACTCTGGCCTTCTTCTTCCCAGTGTCCTTAGTCTGGTTCTCCTGCCTAACCTTATCCCATCCAGCTATTGGCCAGTCAGCTTCTTTATTAAACTAATCACCGTGACATATATTTACATGGTGTAGAGGAATATTCAACAATCAATAGCTCCTTGGTTAGGCATGAGACTTCATGCCCATGCCCCCTCTCCACACTTGGATTTGCCTGGTTTGTGCTTCCACAGGTCTCAGCTGTTATGAATTCATGTGTACACCTGTCCTGATGCACCTGGAAAGCACTGTTTCCTTCAGTCATTCACCCCTGTCTCTTTCAACCTTTCCACATGGTCTTCCACAACGATCCCTGAACCTAGGAAGGAGGGGTTGTGATACAGACGTACTTTTTAGGGCGAATCATTCAGCAGTCCCTTGTTCTATGCACCCTGGACAGCTGTGGGCCTGTGTGTGTGTTAATCACCATCAACCACAGAAGAAGCTCCTCCGATGAGGGCTAAGAGATGCATTGAACTATTGATAGGATGGTAAGTCATTAGAAGTTAGTGCAATGCTACACCCATTTAACAGAGTAATAGTAATAGGTTCTCCCTAAAGCTATGACCCATCTGCCACAGGCTCTTGACCCTGATATTTGTAGCATGAGGGGCAGGCTTGTCAGGGTTTCTGTCCCACCCCGTACTAAACGGCTGGGGGACTGGGCGGGACAGAAACCCCCGACAAGCCTAGCCTTCATGTTACAGATATTGGTGCCAGAAATGATTTTTATTGATATTTATTGAGCTCTACATTTTTCTCTGCTTGCCTCCCTGCCTCTCCCCTCCCCCCTTCTGTCCTCCCCCAAGGTCCCCAGGCTCCCAATTTACTCAGGAGATCTTGTCTTTTTCTACTTTCCATGCAGATTAGATCCATGTTTGTCTCTCTTAGGGTCCTCATTGTTGTCTAGGTTCTCTGGGATTGTGAATTGTAGGCTGGTTTTTCTTTGCTTTATGTATAAAAGCCACTTACAAGTGATTACATATGAAATTTGTCTTTCTGGATCTGGGTTACCTCACTCAATATGATGTTTTCTAGATCCATCCATTTGTCCACAAATTTCAAGATGTCATTTTTTTCTGCTGTGTTGTAGTACTCCATTGTGTAAATGTACTACATTTTCCTTATTGATTCTTTGGTCAAGGGGCATTTAGGTTGTTTCCAGGTTCTGGCTATGACAAACAATGCTGTTACAAACATAGTTGAGCACATATCCTTGTGGCATGATTGAGCATCTTTTGGGTATTTACCCAAAAGTGGTATTACTGGGTCTTGAGGAAGGTTGTTTCCTAATTTTCTGAGAAATTGCCATACTGATATACAAAGGGGCTGTACTAATTTGTACTCCCAACAGCAATGCAGGAGTGTTCTCTTTACCCCACAACCTCTCCAGCAGAAGTTGTCATCAGTGTTTTTGATCTTGGCCATTCTTACAGGTGTAAGATGGAATCTCAGAGTTGTTTTGATTTGCATTTCTCTGATGGCTAAGGATGTTGAACATTTCCTTAAATGTCTTTCAGCCATTTTAGATTCCTCTGTTGAGAGTTCTCTGTTTAGGTCTGTACTCCATTTTTTTATTGGATTATTTGTTCTTATGATGACCAATTTCTTGAATTCTTTGTATATTTTGGGGATCAGTCCTCTCTATCTGATGTGGGATTGGTGAAGATCTTTTCCCCATTCTGTAGGCTGCCGTTTTGTCTTCTTGACCATGCCCTTTGTTTTACAGAAGCTTTTCAGTTTCAGGGGGTCCCATTTATTAATTGTTTCTCTCAGTGTATGTGCTACTGGGGTTATATTTAGGAAGTGGTTCCCTGTGCCAATGCGTTCAAGTGTATTTCCCACTTTATCTTCTATGACCTTCAGTGTGGCTGGCTTTATGTTGAGGTCTTTGATCCATTTGGACTTGAGTTTTGTGCATGGTGATAGATATGGGTCTATTTTCATTCTTCTACATGTTGATATCCAGTTATGCCAGCACCATTTGTTAAATATGCTTTCTTTTATCTATTTTGTATTTTTTCCTTCTTTGTCAAAAATCAGGTGTTTGTAGGAGTGTGGATTAATATCTGGGTCTTCGATTTGGTTCCATTGGTCCTCCTGTCTGTTTTTATACCAGTACCAGGCTGTTTTCAGTACTGTAGCTCTATAGTAGAGTTTGAAGTCAGAGATTGTGATGTCTCCAGAAGTTTCTTTATTGTACAGGATTGTTTTGGCTATCCTGGGTTTTTTGCTTTTCTATGTGAAGTTGAGTACCGTTCTTTCAAGATCTGTGAAGAAGTTTGCTGGGATTTTGATGGGCATTGCATTGAATCTGTAGATTGCTTTTGGTAAGATTGCCATTTTTACTATGTTAATTCTACCTACCCAAGAGCATGGGAGATCTTTCCTCAGTGGTTACTCCCTTGAACCTGCTCCTGTGAAGTTTGTTGCCTTAGACCTGCTCTGGTGGAGGTCGCTGGCTCAGACCTGTTTCCGTAGATGTCCCTGGCCTAAGTCTACACCCGCAGAGGTCCCTGGTTTGGGGCGGTCCCGCAAATGGCTTTGGCTCAGGCCTACTCCTTTGGAGGTGGCAGACTCATGCCCGGACCCTCAGAGGTCTCTGGCTCCAGCCTACTCCCTCAGCTGTTGCTCCCTTGTCCCTTGTACCCACTCCTGTGGAGTTCACTGTCTCAAGCCTGCTCCAGCAGAGGTCGCTGGCTCAGATCTGTTTCTGGTAGATGTCCCTGGACTGGGCCTGCTCTTGTGGAGGTCCCTAGCTTGGGCCCTGTCCACAAAGGTCTCTGGCTCCTGTCTACTCCCTCGGAGGTCCCAGTCTCATGCCTGTATTGTTATTTTTAATCTTAGCCTTTCATATTGGAGTAAGTTGAAATCTCAAAGTAGTTTTAATTTGCATTTCTCTGATAAGTAAGAATATAGAACATTTTAAAGAAATTATTTCTCTATCATTTTTATTTCATTCTTTGAGAATTTTGTTTACTTCCATACCTAATTTTTATCAAGTAGTTTATTTTCTTGATGTTTAATTTTTTAGTTCTTTGTATAGTCTAGATACTAATCCTTTGTCAGATCTTTAGTTGACATTTCTATCATCTGCCTTTTCACATGAGTGATAGTATCTTTTATTTTTAGTTCCCTGAGGTCCTATGTATTAATTGTAGGTCTTAATGTCCTTGCTATTAGGATCCCATTGAGAAAGTCCTTTCCTCTCTATACCTACAACGTCAGTGTGTTTCATACTTTGGAATGGAATACATAAAGCGTGTCAGGTCTTTTGTTGAGGTTTTAAATTTATCTGGAGTTGAGTTTTATGCAGGGTAAGAGAGAAGAATCTAGTTCTGTTGTTCTACATGTAGCTGTCTATTTTGATTGGCACAGTTTGTTGAAGATTCTATTTATTCTCCAATGTATATTGTTGGCCTCTTGGTCAAAAACCAGATAGTTGTAAGACTGTGGGCTTACATATGGGTCCTTATTGATCAATGTGTCTGTTTTTATGCCAGTACCACACTGTTTTTACTACTTTGGCTCCATACTGTGAGTTGAAATCTGGCCATACAGCTAATGTGAATTCCTTCCAAAGTGCAAGACTCTTGAGCATTTCATACAATGCATATCTAGTAGCCACAAACTCCCTCCACTATCATTTATTTATCAGAAGATTGTCCTGATTTCTTGCTCACTTCCTACTTTTTAGTATTAATTGATGTGTAACTGTGATAGTGTAATATTTCCATATTTGTACACTTTTAATAAATCACCCCACTGACTTCTGGCCTCCTAAATTCTGATGTGAAATCTTCTGATTATCTTATTAATAAATCCATTCTTTCTTGTGATTTTAGCATCATTTCCATGTCTTTGACTTTTGAAAGTGTGGTCATAGCATCTCTTAGAACTGGCCTTTCATGTTGATTTTACTTAAAATTGAGGGAGAGGTTTATATTTTTATACATCATCAAATGTTATATTTAAACATTTATATTTATATACTTCATCAAATTTAAGACGTTTGTGGCCAATTTTTCTTTAAATAGTACCCCTCTTTGTCTCTCTTCCTGAGACTCCTCCAATGCAGTGGTGGCCAGTCCAATGGTGTCCCCTAGATCCCTTAGAGTCTCGACACCCATTGACAAACTCTGTTCTTTCTTCCCTCACACTCAATAATCTCTGTTGTCCTACCTTTGCTTTCACAATTTTCTGTCTGCCAAAATCTACCTTTCAGATTTTCGAGTCAGTTTTTCACTTGAGTTATGATATTTGTAACTCCAAAATTTCTTTTTTATTTCATTTTAACCTTCTCTTTGTTGATATATCCTTTTGTTCATATAGTGCTGCTTGATCTTCTCGATACCTTCCTTTGGTCCTTTGGATGTCTTGAACACTGTTGCAAAGTCTTTGTCTGACATATCTGCCATCTGGTGTTTTTCAGAGATAGTTTCTATCAATCTCCCCCCTCCCACGCGTGTGTGCCCCACATACACATACCTTGAATGGGCCATACTTTACTATTTCTTTGTATTCCTGGTGTTTTTGTTTTTGTTTTAATTGAAAGGTGAGCATTTGAATCTAATACTATAGCAATCCCAGAAGTCAGATTCCTTTCCCCATAGTTTGCTATTGTTTTGTATTTTTTATTTTAAGCTGCCTGTGTATTGAAAGATCAGTCTGAGGTGTAGACTGAAGGCCTCAGATCTTTCTGATCGCATGCTACACTTTACAATTCTCTTTATATATGTAGTTGTTTTAGAATGTTCTTCCTTTTAATGCATGGTTGCAAAAAGAACAAAATAAATTGGTGGG
The DNA here is from genome assembly GCA_004026605.1 of Ondatra zibethicus. Lineage (NCBI taxonomy): Eukaryota > Metazoa > Chordata > Mammalia > Rodentia > Cricetidae > Ondatra > Ondatra zibethicus. Next base: position 41,930 of record PVIU01002594.1, on the reverse strand, counting down.
AAGGGAAATACCTGGTCTTCAAATTCCCTGGAAGTGACTTGGGTCAGGAGGAGGGACTCAGACCAAAGTGGGAAGCACAAATGAGGATGGCCAGCAGTCTCTACGCGTGCATCGCAGTAATCAGATGCAGCAACAGGAGCCTGGAACTTCTATTTTCAGAAAGCAGGGTCTTGGGGGCCAAACCTGGCTTCTGTAAGCTGTGTGTTAGCTGCTCTAAGAATACATGCACAGCTGCCTGCCACAGGACTGGCATGGGAGGTGGGCAGCTACTACGCTAAGAGCTGAAACTGATAGACACTAACTACAATTTACCATCAAAGAATTCTCCCGCAAGTTGAAAGCCTTTAATAGACTCCAGAGTTCCAAAATAGTGATAACAGATATATTCAAACCATGCAATTATTGTCTAGGTGGGCAGGCCCCCAGTGCCTCCCACTCTGCCATCTTATCTTCCAGAATACTTTCTCTACTTCACTTGTTTTTAAAGTCTATAAAGCTGGCTTAGTATGTGTGCTTTTAGGAGTTGCTTTTTCGTTCAGTTTGATACCATCAGTCTCCTCTCTCTCTCTCTCTCTCTCTCTCTCTCTCTCTCTCTCTCTCTCTCTTTCTCCAGCCTGCTAGGAAAGCATTCCACTTCTGAACTCTGTCCCCACGCCAAGAATATTCTTATACATGTTTTGGTTTTAGACATGATTTCAGGAGTTTCTCTTGAGTCTGTGTCTAAGAATAAATTTTCTAGGCCTTAAGATATCTAGGTATTCAATTTTGGCAAGAAAATCACAAATTGTTTTCCAAATCGCTTGTATCGCTTGCATTCCGTTAAAGTGATGAGTCAGCTATCCTACTGATTCACACTTTCTTTAACTGAGTATTATTAAGCCTTGAAATCCTCTGTTAGTCTATGCTGGCATCTCTCTGTGGTCTGATGTCACATTTTCCTATTATGCAGTAAGAGTAGCACCCTTCCATTCATTATTAACTGTATGTGTTTTCTCCCTGTGAAAGGCATACTTCATCTTCCCACTTAACTCTTCGATTTCCTGCTGTTAACCCATCTTTGCATTCCTATTAATGCCATGACTTGATTTTAGCATATCCTTTCTTGCTTGCTACATTGGACTCGTTAATATTTTGTTTAGGACTTCTGCATCTATTTTTGTAAGAAAAGTGATCATGTAAATTTCCTTTCTTGCCAGACATGGTGGCTCACGCCTGTAATACCAAGACCCAGGGGGCTTAGGCAAGAGAACGGTTGCCAGATGAAATCCAATCTGAATACATAATGAGTTCCATGCCAGCCAGAGAGAAGGAACAAGGAGGGGTTTAATCCCTATGTCAACATAAACATAAAAAGTAGAACTAAAATGGATGAAATTTGAAACTAAGAAATAAAGAAAGACAAAGGATGATTCCTAAAGGGCTGGAGAGTAGCCCAGTGGAAGAGCATTTATCTAACTTGCTCAGGATCTTGGGTTCCACCCTGAACACTAAACAACAGCAAAGAGTTCCTATAAAGACCAACCAACAGACATAGAAACCACTTGGAAATTAATTTTTAATGTAGAATGTTATAAATAAAAAGAAAAAATATTACATAAACAGCTGACATTTAAAAGACAATAATAGATTCAAATACATTAATCTGAAAACTCAGATAAAATAGATTTTGAATTTTAAAAAGGTATTTTATTAAATTTTCAAGACAAAATAGCGGACATGGTGGTGCACATTGTTAATCCCAGCATTCCATAGGCAGAGGCAGGTAGAGTTCAAGGCCAGCCTAGTCTACATAATGAGATCTAGGCCAGTCTACACAGTGAGATCCTGTATTTTTCTTAAAAAAGAAAGAAAGAAAGAAAGAAAGAAAGAAAGAAAGAAAGAGAAAAGAAAATGAAAAAGAGTTTTTAGTGTCATGTTAAACAGTAGTTCTGTATGTTTTGAAAATGACTGATTAAGCCTCCAAAAGGATGGCCATTCTGGTCTTTTTTAAAAAAATAAATTTATTTTTTGATTATGTACACAATGTTCTGTCTGTGTGTATGTCTGCAGGCCAGAAGAGGGCACCAGACCTCATTACAGATGGTTGCCGGGAATTGAACTCAGGACCTTTGGAAGAGTACGCAATGCTCTTAACCACTGAGCCATCTCTCCAGCCTCTGGCCATTCTGGTCTTACTCAAATACTTCCAGAAACTAGAAAAGGAGAAATTATTTCCCAATCTAGTCTAAGAAACTGGTAAAATTTTGAAAATCCAGTAAGGACAGTACAAGAAGTGATTGTTTTAAAGAGAGAGACTGACAGATACATATACAGAGGAGAGAGAGAGACTGAATATGTCTATAGTCCAGAGAGAGAGAGAGAGAGAGAGAGAGAGACTGAATATGTCTATAGTCCAGAGAGAGAGAGTGAGAGAGAGAGAGACTGAATATGTCTATAGTCCAGAGAGAGACTGAATATGTCTATAGTCCAGAGAGAGAGAGAGACTGAATATGTCTATAGTCCAGAGAGAGAGAGAGACTGAATATGTCTATAGTCCAGAGAGAGAGAGAGAGACTGAATATGTCTATAGTCCAGAGAGAGAGAGAGAGACTGAATATGTCTATAGTCCAGAGAGAGAGAGAGACTGAATATGTCTATAGTCCAGAGAGAGAGAGAGACTGAATATGTCTATAGTCCAGAGAGAGAGAGATTGAATATCAATCTATAGTCCAGGTCGGTCTCACACTTTCTAAGTAGCTAAAAGTGAGACATGAGCTTGGATTCCTTTTTAAAATCTATTATTTTATTACACTTGTTTATTTTCTTGGCTGGCACACAAACGTCACCGCATGAGTGTAGAGGTCAGGGGACAGCTTACAGGAGTCAGTTTTCTCATCTGCTGTGCGGGCCCCAGGAATTAAACTCAGGTCATGCGCCTTGACAGCATGCCCCTTTATTCGGTCAGCCATGATCATGGGTTCTGATCATGGGTTCTCAACCTTCCTGTCTCCATCCCCCTGGTGCTAAGATCACAGGCTCGCACCATCATGCCTGCTACACATGGTGCTGAAAACCGAACCAGGGCTCTGTGCGCGCTAGATGGGCACTCTACCAACTCTGCTGCCCTCCCAGACCGGTCTTCCTGTGATTTCTTCAGTGATGCTTCAGCTATTTGAGGTATAGGTTTTAATCTCCAAACATACAGAAATTGCAAGTTATTTCTTCAGTATCAATTCTTAACCCTGACTGGAGAGAGAGCTCAGTGGGTAAGAGTGTACATTGCCCTCGAAGAAAATCCAAAGTTCAGTCCCCAGCAGTTATGTCGGGTGGCTCACATCGGCCTGTAGTCCCAGCTCTAGGGGAATCTTGCACCTTCGGCCTCCGTGGACACAACAATCATGTGCATGTATCCACACACAGACCTGCACACATATATCTAATTAAAAATAATAAAATAAATTTCTAACTCAGCTGCTCTGTCATCTGTGTGGTAACAACAGAAGTTAATTGAGATCAGTTTTAATGGCCTGGCTCATCTCAAGCTCGAACTTTCTGTGTGGGCTTGAGAAGGGTCCATGAGATCATTCTGCCAGCAGAAAATGCTGAGCCTTTGGCTCGGTCATGTTGATTGTTTTGCTTCCATTTTCCATGTCCCTGTTGCTTTGTGTGCTTATTGTATTTGACCTTTAATCAGCCTCATGACACTTCATTTTAAATTTCTTTCTTGGATGTCATAGAATGACATCCAAGATATATTTTTCATTCCTTTTTTTCTTTTTTTTTTTGGCCTTTTAATGTTATTTTATCTTAACCATGCATTTGATGGTTCCACCATCTGTAGCTCTTGGGAAGATAAATCCAACGGCCTTGATCTCACTGCCTCTCACACTTGCTTCCCACGGCTTTGGTCATCCCCCTGTGAGGCCAGTGCTGCTTGTACTCTGAGGGAAACACTGCTATAGGGGAGGAAAGAGAGAGGTGTGGGGGAGGGGAGGGAAGGACGGGAGAGGAAAAGGAGGGAACTTCCCTTTGTGTTGCCACTTGACGATAAGGCACCCAGGCCTGCTAAAGTTCTCGTCTAAGATGTTAATTCAGACCAAGAACACCAGCTCAGCTTCTCCTCAACACTCTTCTGAGTTCAGGTTCCCCATGATCCCACCGCTGTCAGTCTGAGATCAAGCTTCCCCCAACCTCGCTGCTGTCAGTGCTGCCTCCGGAAAGCTTCCGTCTTCTGCTCCCCTGCAGTCTAGGTCAGAGCCAAACCACACAATCCCCACTGCATGAGGCCTGCCCTCTGCTCCTGTCCTGCCTCTCTTCAAAACCTTGGCTTCCGGCTGCCCCACTCCCCACCCTCACGTCCGTCCGGCAATGTCCCTGAAGCCTCAGCCTCCTTAGATCCCACCTGCTATCAACCCAGAAGCAACTCCGAAGCCGCTAGACTGCTGGAATCTGCCACAGTGCGTTGTCTTGTCCCAGCAGAGCATATTACAATCCCATCTGTTCTTCTCACTCGTTTTGAACCCATTATTCCTGATTACCAAGGTCTTTCTCTGCAGAGGATTTGTGGATCACGCTGGTGGTTTTTGTGCATTTTTCCCAACTAATGTTTAGATGAAGAGACAGAATCCACCCCCTGCATTCTGCTGGGGTTCAAGCGAGGTCTCTCAGGCCCCTTCTTTCATTCAGCAGACTGCTGTCGAACACCTACTCTGCTTGGTGCCAGGAGTTCCTGACATCAAATTACTTAGCAACACTTTTCTCTCAGCCCAGGAGGGACCATACATGCTAATGAGCCACTTGAACAGTGAGAGCAGGTCAGAGCTCGGGTTCTCACTGCTATGTCATGTCCAGATGGCTTCCGCAGCTCTTCCCCCGCTGATACGAGGCTTATCCTCACAAAGGAGCTCTGGCACATGTAAGGGGGTCCTACTCTAGACCTGACAATGATATTCATTGGATGGTAAGTTTCTCTTCATAGAAGTGGCCTCCATCCTTGCCAGCTGCCTCAGTTTACAGGATGTGGTTTAATGTCCTCACCATGTTCTCCATATCAGAAGCAGAACCTACCCTGGGGGTCATGGCAGTGGTGGGAGCCAGCAATAGCCAGCTTCCCCAGGCAACTGCCTGAGCTGGTGAGAGGGAGATGCTTCCTTTGCTTCCCCAGGCATCAAGTGGAAGCCCGATGCAAACGGAGTCATCGCCTTCGACTGCAGAAACCGTGGCTGGTGAGTGCTCCCAGAGGAGGGGCACGGTGCCCCAGCATTTACCTGCCAGCCTGTGGGCTTTGCTTGGCTTTCTTGCCCCCTCTCTACATGGAGGCTTAAGGAGGGACTTCAGTGGCTTAATCCAGCCTAGGAATAAGAAGATTTGCTAGCTACACTCCTCATTCCCTCCCCACTGTCTCCAGCTCAGACCTCCCTTCAGTACCTGAGGCTGTCTCCAGAGCAGCTGTCTCTAGCTCTGCTCTTGCCAAGCCCTTTCCCAGGTAGATCAGCTGTGTATCCGAGCCTCCTCCTTTCCTGCTGCCAGACCCTCAGAGACCCTGGCTGCCCTCTGTCAAAAAGGAGGGGGCTTTCTTCCAATCTCAACACCCCAGTAACCTCAGTGTCTAGGGGTTACAGCACACAATGAAACCTAGGGACAATGGAGCATTGGCCTAAACTTGGGGGAACCAAGTTTATTATGGGCCAGATCAAATAAATTCAACTGGAGGCTCCCAGCCGGGTGGCACTACCAGCCTTGGCCTCCGTCCCATTTACCTTTCTTTCTGCTAAAGGTACATACAAGCAGCCACCTCTCCCAAGGACATAGTGATCCTGGTGGACGTGAGCGGCAGCATGAAGGGGCTGAGGATGGCCATCGCGAAGCACACTGTCACTACCATTTTGGACACCCTGGGGGAAAATGACTTCGTGAATATCATTGCGGTAATGGCTGCTTCCTGTTCGGCAGTTGCTCTCACCTGCTCTGGGAAAATACTCTTTTCCTGAACCAAAAGGGCTGTGTTTGCAGCCACAGGTGCATCCCACCATAGAGGGACACTGTCCTCCACACTGAAGACTCCTGAACTAGTACCCGCAGTCCGCCTGGGGGTGACTTTACGAGGTTCCCTCAAAACATCTGAAATAATGTGTGAATGTGCACAGCTCTCATTGAGGCCTTGCACATCTGAAATAATGTGTGAAAGTGCACAGCCCCCATTGAGGCCATATGCTCCATCCATTTCTCAGTGTCTGACACAGACAGAGAACCACAGGCCCCAGCAGTACCTGTTTCCTCTGTGGGCTCCTGGCAGCATTGCTGCTGGCAGCCTCCCCACCCACACGGGGTCAGATGGGATCTTGGGCCCTTGATCCGTTAGGATTCCAGCCCTCTCGCTTTCCTTATCCCATAAGCCCAGACACAAACGCAGAAAGGAGGTACACAGGAGAAAGAGGGAGGGTGCTTAAAAATCCAACCAATAGGGGTCCACTTGAGCTCCATGGAAGCAGAGTTGACAGCCACCCTGGGGTGTTATTTAGAGAGGCCACTTGATCCAAAATTCCTTATCAGCCTGCATAGTTGCTAACATTTCTAGCTGTTAGTGGAATTTATATAGCATGTAGACATGCTTGAGGCAAAGGTGTCTTGCTTCAGAAGGATCACGCTGGGGGATCCAGACCCTGAGTTGCTACCCAAGGCTCAGCTAGCCACATGGCAACACTCCTAACCATCACACACCCCAGGGCTGACTTCCACACCCATCCCAGAGTCTGCACCAACAAGATGGCCACAGAAACAGGTTCCATACTCTACCAGGGAGGGGAAATGTACTATCCCTCTAAGCCTGCAGCCCCTCCCTCCCACATTCTGCCCTGCTTCCTTAGAGAAACTCCTAGAAGGAACCCTGACTCCTGAAGTCCCCAGTGCACCCCACAGCTCTTCCATGATGTAGTTATATGTCCTCTCTCTTTCCTCTTACGTCTGCGGAAGGAAGATTAGGGACCCTGAAAATTTGTATTCTACCTACCAGGAAGATAAAGAAAAGGGGGTGTTAACCAGTTCATGTTTCTTCCTAGTCCCACCCCTGTGGATAACTGAATGACCATCTACTTACATGCAGAGAACAAGAGTACATTTGTAGCTAGCTTGTTGGCCCACACCTATTATCCCAACATTCTAAACATTTAGCCAAAAGATTTAAATCCTGGGCTACATAATGAAAGCCACTATCAAATAAACAATAACAAAAAGTAGTTTAGAGTTCCCTACCCCAGCTGGGGAGGGACCTATGCAAGGGAAGCTCTGGGATTGGTGGACGGTGGCTTGGCTGGTCTGAGTGCACAAAGGAATGCCTTCAGGATGGTTCTCAGTACACTCTAGAAAGGACACCTTACATCAGAACCAGGACTTGGGGAGCAGTTTTAGAGTCAAGATCCTCTGCTTGCTCTGTTCAGACACCCCCCAGACAGCACTGTCCATTTGCCCAGGTGAGACATTGTTTTCTCTCTATCTTCTTCACTGTGCCTTGCAGTACAATGACTACGTCCACTACATTGAGCCCTGCTTCAAAGGCATCCTCGTCCAGGCAGACCGAGACAACCGAGAGGTGAGCGTCCACCACTACCGAAGCTCGAATCTGGGTGGGGGAGGTGTCTGGGAAGATTCTATAAAGCGCTCTGCCCATCACATGGTCCCTGACAAGAACAAAGCAAGTCAGTGGTTACCCTGGACTGTCCACCTTCTGGCTAGCCTCATCCTCGGCCCCGCCATCTAGGAGGAGATAGAGATTGGTACCAAGCCTTTTGCACTTAGTTTATCTTTGGGCATTTAAGAAACACGAATTCAAGTGACTGGTTGGCTGTACTGTGGAGCTTGGGTCTTGCTCTGACAACACTTCTAAACACCCTCCCTGGTTAGGATCCTGGGTCCATTTGCTCCTCTAAGCCCCATCTCATGTTTACCCTGACAGCATTTCAAGCAGTTGGTGGATGAACTGATGGTCAAAGGTGTGGGTATTGTGAGTCAGGCCCTCATCGAGGCTTTCCAGATCCTGAATCAGGTACCTACTGGGGGTGGAGTCTGGGCAGGTGGAGGTAGAGGGAGGCCATATTGCAACTACAGGCTGTGGCTGTGGTGCCAGCCTCACCTCTGCCCCCTCAGTTTCAAGAGTCCAGACAAGGAAGTCTCTGTAACCAGGCCATCATGCTTATCACTGACGGAGCCGTGGAAGACTATGAGCCTGTGTTTGAGAAATATAACTGGCCAGACCGCAAGGTAATTCCTGTCGCGAGTCAGAGCAGAGGAGGCCTCTCCCAGTACCAGGGGAGAGTTCTTGAAACCATGGTAGTCTTGCATGCAGCACAACCCCATGTTCAGAGTTCTTTCCCTTAGACCTGTTCACCAGGTCGGGTACATTCTAATTGGGTGTCCGAAAGTACAGCAACCTGGGCCGGGAGGAGGGATGCAGGAGGCTACAGGACAAAGGACCAGCGTGGTTTTGAGACATAAGAACTGCTCCGTGCTCACCGGGACCCTGGCAGTTCATGTTCTCACCAGGGCCTCTGGGTTTTCTCTGGCCCAAGAGGGTGTGGCCAAAGAACCCAGAAGAAAGACCTGCATGGCCCTGTATGTAAGCCCATCATAAATGGCACCATGGCTGCCTGCAGCGGCTGAGTCCCTCTCTTGTGGCCAGGTCCGAGTTTTCACTTACCTTATTGGAAGAGAAGTGACTTTTGCTGACCGCATGAAGTGGATCGCCTGCAACAACAAAGGTAAGCGACCGCAAGAGAGCGCCCTGCAGCCCTGCAGTCCCCAAGCACGGAGCCAGCAGGATGGCAAGACTTTGGGGCAGGCTTCTGGCCAGAGGCCTCTTCGAGGAACAGGACTGTTAAAAAGTCTGCTCCTCATACCCGCTTGGTCAGAGAAAGTGAGAGCAGATTTCTCTGAAGCTGTCACCCCTGCAGGGACTCCCAGCTTATAGACATCCAAAATATAAACCAAGGGTCCCTTACCCAGGGTGTACATAATAGAACGGTCTCCTCAAATAAAGCCTTGTACAAACATATAACACAGAATACAGAGCAGGAGGCAAGAGAGGACCCACATTTTTTTCTTTTTTAATATTTTTATTTAAATAACATTTTTTATTTATTTTGCATACCAACCAGTTTCCTGTCCCCTCCCATTTCCCATCTATCCCACTCCCCATCCACTCCTCCATCTCCATTCAGAAAGGGACAGGCCTCCCATGAGCTTGCACAATGCATGGCACATCAGTTTGAGGCAGGACCAAGCTCATTCCCTTATATCAAGGCCGGGCCAGGGAATCCAGCATGGGGAACAGGTTACCAAAAGGCAGTTAAGCCGCAGGGAGAGGTTCTGCTCTCGCTGTGAGCAGCTTTACTAAAAGACAAAGCTACATGATTGTCACACACTTGCCGAGGGCCTAGGTTGGTTCCATGCAGTCTCCCTGACTGTTGGTCCGGTGTCGATGAGCTTCCGTGAGCTCGGGTCAACTGTCTCTGTGGGTTCCCCATCAGGACCCCCATGACTGGTACAATCGCTCCTCCCTTTCTTCTGCAAGACGCTAGGAGCTCAGCACAGTGCCTGTTCTCAGCCTCTGCTTCCATCAGCTACTGGACAGAGCGTCTCTGACGGCAGTTAGGGAGTCAGGCACCATCTCCACTATTGCTAGGAGCCCTGGTTGGGATCATCCTTGTGGGTTCCTAGGGATTGCCCTGGCACCAGTTTCTCCCTAACTCTGAAATGGCCCCCTAAAAAGTCTCTTTTGTTACTCTCCCCCTCCATTCTGCTTCCAACTTGCTTCCCACATGCAGCCCGCCCAACCCAGTTCCCTCTAGGTCTCATTCCTCCATCCCCAACTCCCGGCCCCAGTTTACCCCAGAGCTCTCCTCTAGTTCCCCTTCCCGGGGAAACCCACACATTCCTCTTTGGGTGTTCTTGTTATCTAAACTCTCTGGGGCTATGCATTGTAGGTTGGTTATCCTACACTTCCTTCCTAATATCCACTTATGAGTGAGTATGTTGTACCCAGAGTCAAGACCCCCAAAGACCACCAAAGAGACCATATCCGATGCAAAAGCCAAGAGTCTTTTTTAAGTATACCGGCATGCTGGGACCATCCATCCTACACAAAGAGAAGATGGCAATGACCCCAATAGGCCTGGACAAGTCCCAGGCACTGTCCTTGAGCTGCTGTGGAGGCTGGTTCAGGCCTGGCCTGGTCTAGTACCGCATGTTCCAGGCCTCCTCCTTGCTGTTGGGTGTGTTGGAGATGATTGTCCTCTATTCGTGGCTTTTCTTCAGAAGCTGCTTGTTCAGTTTCAGGAAGCTGAATCTGGGGCCTGAGAGAAGACTGAGCAGCCTGTTATGGCATCTTCTGGGCCCTTTCAAGTACACACCATGTTTGTCTTTCTGGGTCTGGATTACCTCACTCAGAATGACTTTTTCTAGTTCCATCCATTTGCCTGCAAATTTCATGAGGTCATCGTTTTTTACAACTGAGTGAAATACTCCACTGTGTAAATGTATCATATTTTCCTTATCTATTCTTTGGTTGAGGGGCATCTAGGTTGTTTTCAGATATGAATAATCCTGCTGTGAACATAGTTGAACAAATGTCTTGTGGTACAATTGTGCATCCTTTGGGGATTTGCCTAAAACTGTTATAGCTGGGTCTTGAGGTAAATTGATTCCCAGTTTTCTAAGAAACTGCCATACCAATTTCCAAAGTGACTGTACAAGTTTGCACTCCCTCCAGCAGTGGGGAGGGGGGGTATTCCTGTTACTCCACATCTTCTCCACATAAGCTGCCATTAGTGTTTTTGATCTTGACCATTCTGGCAGGTGTAAGATGGAATCTCAGAGTCATTTTAATTTGCATTTCTCTGATAGCTAAAGATGCTGAACACCTCTTTAAGTGTATCTCTGCCATTTGAGATTCTTCTGTTGAGAATTCTCTGTTTAGATCTATACCCCATTTTAAAATTGGATTACTTGGTATTTTGATGTTTAGCTTCTTGAGTTCTGTATATATTTTGGAGATTAGCCCTCTGTCAGATGTGGGGTTGATGAAGATCTTATCCCATTCTGTAGGCTGCCATTTTGTCTTACTGACAGTGTCCTTTGCCTTACAAAAGTTTCTCAATTTCAGGAGGTCCCATTTATTAATTGTTGATCTCGGTGTCTGTGCTACTGGTGTTAAATTCAAGAAGTGTTCTTCTGTGCCACTGTTTTCAAGGTTTTTCCCAATTTCTCTTCTATCATTATGTTGAGGTCTTTGATCCACTTGAAATTGATATGGATCTATTTGCGTTCTTCTACATGTCAACATCCAGTTATGCCAGCCCCATTTGTTGATACTTTCTTTATTCCATAGTATAATTTTGGCTTCTTTGTCAAAAATTAGGTATTCATAGGTGTGTGCATTTATGTCGGGGGACCCACATTTTAAATGTCAGCTCTCTTATGCCCTGCCTTCATTCCTGTTGTGGCAAATTAAGGCATTGACTCTGTTCAAAGACAAAAGCAGGGGTTCATCTTTTTTCTCTTGTGTGTGTGCACACATTGAGGAAATGCATACATGTGTGTGTGCTCATGTATGGAGGCCAGAGGACCTCAGGAGGAGCTGTTCCTTGAGAGGGGCCTTCTATCTTGAGTTTTTGAAACAGGTTTTCTCTTACCAGCTGAGCTAGTCAGGCTGACTGGAGAGCCTCAGGAATCCACTCATCTCTGCCTCCCCGGCGCTGGCATTACAAGGGCAGGCCACCGCACACACCTTTTTACTTGGTTTCTGGGATGAAGCTTATGTCTTCATGTTTGGCAAGTGTTTTACTGACTGAGCTATTTCCAGCCCCATTTTTTTTTATTTTTCCTTATTTATTTGTTGATTGGTTTTTCTGAGGGAGGTTCAATTTTTTTATTTGACATTTATTTATTTATTTAGAGCACACATGTGCACATGCGTGTGTGTGTGTGTGTGTGTGTGTGTGTGTGTGTATGTGTGTGTGTGCCCATCTGTGCACATACCCCAGCACATGCCTGTGATGGGGTCAGAGGACAGCCTGTGGAACGGTTCTCTCTTTTGACCACACAGGTTACAGGAATTGAACCTACTAGGTTGCCAGACTTCTTGGCAAATGCCCTATTTATTAGTTTTATGAGACAGGCTGTCACTGGCTATCCCAGCCTGACCTCAGGTCATAATGATCCTCCTGCCTCAGCCTCCCACGTGCTGTGATTATATGTGCAGGTGGCCACAACCAGTAGGTGTGGTATTTTCTCTAGAATAATGTTTTGTGTACTAACAGTTCTTTTCTCTCTGGGATCAGAACCCAAAACCTGGCCTTGCAATGCAAATCTGTTTAATCAACAGAAATTTACTGAGTCTGTACTTGGTACCTGGTACTGTTTGAAGGCTGTGGATCAAGAGTGATGGAGCAAGGGGGCTCCGTCTTGATCTTAGTGTAGCTAGCACATGGACTTCAGTTGAATATGATGGGAATGTGTCATGCTGGCACCAAGGCATAGGCCAGGCAGAGTGCAGGGAACAATGGGGAAAATACTTTCCCAGTCTGGGGGTTATGAGGAAAGGGTTTGCACATAGAGGAAGCTGCATTCTCTAGGAGTCTGAGGCATGAGGCATGGTAGGAAGGAAGGTGTCCCATTTTGCTGGTTACTAAACCATTCACAGCCCTTTCCAATAGCACTGTGCCTAATCTGAAGAAAATAAAGCCGCCTGCGCCATAGCCTGAGCCTGCACCAGAGCCTTAGGGAGAATAAAGGTGAGGGAAACCGAGAGCTGAGGACACAGGAGGACAGGAGGCACCATCTTATTGGTGGCACCACTGCTGCAGCTGAGGCCCCTTACTGTTGTTTGGGGAAGTGTTAGCAGTGAGAAGATCTCCCCAAGATCTCCCAAGCGGGAGCTGGGCAGGCCTTTGTCTCATACTGGGGGATGAAGCATGGCCTCCAGGAAGCAGAGCGGCCCAGTTAGGGCTACCCAGCAGCTGAGAGTGTGCATGGGCCCTGTGCAGAGACCAAGTGGAGCCTGTCCTTGGTATCCTGTGATCACACAGCCTTGCCCCCTTCAGGCTACTACACACAGATCTCCACACTGGCCGATGCCCAAGAGAACGTGATGGAGTATCTACATGTGCTCAGCCGTCCCATGGTCATCAACCACGATCACGACATCATCTGGACAGAGGCGTATATGGACAGCAGGGTGAGCGTGACGATGGCTCCAGGTGGGCAGGGGGGCCAGAGTTAAGAAAAGGAGCAAGAGGTGGCTTCTCGGTCAGGAGAGGCCAGTATCCACAGGAGGACTCACGAAGGGTGATGAAAACCATCCATGCCCTCCTTCCCCTAGCAGCCCTCATCCCACTACCAGCTTTGTGCCCAACTGTCCTAAACCTCTGCTTGACAGATGCCCCACCCCTGTGTTTCCTTCCACTCCGAATTACCCCTCTAATTGTCCTCTCCTCCCTGCCATGGGAAGAAAATATTCACACCAACAGTTCACCATCCTGCAACTTCATCCTGGCACTTCCTGGTTCATTGTCCGGAAGAAGCAATGTTTGGGTGAGGGTGACCTTCCTGCCTCTTCCCCAAATTGCATCCTGTATGGAGCCCCTGCCTTGTGACAATATACAGGCTAGGATTACTGACAACAGTGGTTTAGATAAGACAAAGGTGGAAAAGCCACTTAGACATTGTGGTGGGCATCGCAGAGCTGATGAGGCTTCTGGACACAGGGACCCAGGCTCCTTCCTGCAGCCATTTTTACTCCCCAGGCTGAGCCTCCTTTGTCTGGTCCTAGAGGCTAGTGGTGCAAGGTCATGCTTAGCCATCTAAAGGGGACTGCTCAGGGGCCCTCCAGGCTCAGGCACTTCCTTACCTCTTATTGACCGGAACTCAGAGGTAGAAGTGGCTGAGACAGCACGCTTTCAGCTTTTCTTCTTCCGTTCTCTGTGTCTAAGGATAGGGGCACACTTATTCTAGCGTGTAGCAGTAGATAAAAACCACCTTGCCAACCTGGGGACAAAAGCCTCAGGAGTCCGTTCTAAAGTCCCTTCATAGTAAGAGGAGCACCTGACCAGCTCGAGTGGGCTCTTCCCTGAGGCATTGCCCAGGAGATGCCACCTGTCCCACACAGTTGGCCACTCCTTGAACTAAGGCCACAGGGAAGAGCCGTGTCCATCTAAGTAGGTGACCCTCCATTGTCCAGGTGGTCAGTGGTCACAGGCCATCTGGCCCAGGATGGAGAAGTGGGAGATGGGCAAAAGGAAGGCAAGAAAAGAGAGGCTCAGATCTGCTTTGTCTTGAGTTCCCCACATTGCATGCTTACGCTCGTCCCTTCTTGCTTGTTCCGCTCCCATCCATCCATGCCCTCCACCCCATGCCCCCCACACGCTCCCTGTGCCTCTTGCACATGAGAGTATTAAGGGCATGCTGAGGACCTGGCAGAAGGAAGTCTGAGAACTTGGAACACAGCAAAAGGAAACTGGGCCAAGCCACACCTAGGTAGCAGTCGGGCCTGAGACTAACAGAGCTGGGAAAGAGAGGACAGTGGCGAGACAAAGCCTCGCTTCTCTAAGCTGCTGTGCGAAGGATTTTTATACACCCAGGCTCACTCCTTCTCTGACCTCTGCCCTTTCATCCCCAACAGCTCTTCACCTCAGAGGCACAAAGCCTGGTGCTCCTGACCACAGTGGCCATGCCAGTCTTCAGCAAAAAGAACGAGACCGTGAGCGACTGCTCCCCACACCTCTGCACGTAGCTTAGATCCCAGACCTCTGAGTTTTATAGCCAGCTGCAAAGGCTAGATACAGATTCCCAAGCTCAGTCCTGGGACAGCCATGCAAGAACCTCCTGGTTAACTGTGGGGCTGAGAGCCCTTGCTTTCCAAAGCTCCCAGCCTCGGGGAGGAGGGGGTGATTGCCCCCTGCTCTGTTCTTAAAGCAGAGGCTATGGGATCTTCTGCTAGCCTTCCAGATGAACCACACTTAGCCAACCAAAGTGGGTAGATTCTGGCTTGTATGTGAAGGCCTCTGGTGATGGTGAGGGGATTTCCAGAGCTCTCCGTAGTCTGTCTGGTCAGAAAATACTTCCTTAGGCTTGTGCTGGAGAGGTGACATAAGCTATGGTCTTTATAGTCCGTCCTCTACTGTGAATATTAATATTTCACTTAGCTTTGTATTTCACTTAAATGTCACTACTTAAATATTAATACAGGGCATTAATCTTCCTAACAGCTGAGCTTGCCCCTGGAGCCTTCTCTGACAGTCTACATTTTTATCTGGGAACTCAGCCTACAACGTAACTGCCAAGGAAGATCAGTAAAGGTTTCCTCTTCCAGGCTCCGGGGAGGCCTAGAGTCTCGCCTGAGAAGCCCAGTTTTTCTGACCCTTGCATTTTTCCTTCTAGCGATCCCATGGCATTCTCCTGGGCGTGGTGGGCTCTGACGTGACCCTAAGAGAGCTCATGAAGCTGGCACCCCGATACAAGGTGAGCCTGAGTGGGATCCTGGGGGGGGGGTCTGAGCCAGAACTTCCCATTGTTGTGACAAAGAGCTGAGAAAATCAGCTTAAAGGGAGGAGAAATTCACTCGAACTCACATTTCTGTGGCTTCAGTCCACGGTGGCTTGACCGGAAACCAGTAGGGGACACGTGACACTGGCTTGGTGTGATTGTGTTTAAAACCTACTGTGTTGGAGGAGGCCGCTTGTTGGTTCCTGGCTGCCCAGCCAACTTAGACCCGAAATAATCACACAGAAACTGTATTAATTAAGCCACTGCTTGGCCCATTAGCTCTAGCTTCTTATTGGCTAGCTCTTATATATTAATTTAGCCCATTTCTATTAATCCATATATTGCGACGTGGCTGTGGCTTACCGTGTAAAATTCCCAGCATCTGTTTCCAGTGGCTCCATGGCTTCTCTCTAACTCCGCCTTCCTCCTCCCATGCTATAGGCCAAGGTAGTTACTTTATTCATTAGCCAATAAAAGCAACACATAGAAAGAAGGACCTCCCACACCACCACTGCTAGGAGCTGCTGTCTTCAGTCATTCCCTTCCCCAACCCCTCCTCTACCTAGCCATCCATTGCATCTAATGCCCTCAACCCTTGGCTTTGGCAGCTTGGGGTACATGGATATGCCTTTTTGAACACTAACAACGGCTACATCCTCTCTCATCCTGACCTCCGACCTTTGGTAGGTACAGATCTTTGCCTTGAGATTCTAACAATATGAGATTTGGGGACAGTTCACAAAAATGGCTAAAAATTCATTGGCTAGTCCAAGAGAAAAATGAACGTCATCGTACCATAGAGCAGAAATGCAGGCTGGGGTTGTGAGGATGGAGCCCTGCAGGACAGTCCACTTTCCATTACTAAAATGAACATCTGAGATCACCACCTTACAAAGAAAGAACCACGTCAGTCCATGGCTGGTTGTGCCTACTGTTTTATGCCGTTGTGGGGTACATGCAGCATAGCGTGATGGGATCATGCGACAGAGTAAACCTGTTGACCCCAGGCAATAAAATGAGTGAGACTCCAGTCCCATAACCCTCTTGAAGGACATTAAACCCCTCACTAGGCTTCATCTCCAAACACTCCACCATTTTCCAACCATGCCATGCTGGAATCCAGTGAATTCAACCTTCTACACAGAGACCTTGGGGAGCTGTTTAAGAGCCAAACCATGAAGGAGAGATGGCTCAGCAGTTAAGAGCACCTGGGTTCAGTTCCCAGAACCCTTTTCAGCCATCTCATAACCGCCTTTAGCTACAGTCCCAGGGGATCCAATACCTCTGGCCTTCATGGGCGCTGCATTCATATTTACATACCCACACGCAAATACACATGCATACACTTAATTAGAAATAAAATAAATCTTTTTAAAAAGCCTAATCACTACATGCGTTTATTGCAGATAAACTGTCCCAGTGAGTCCATCCCTCCTACAACCCACAGATGGACCAGCAGACCCCCAGAGGACCAGGAAGGGATTGTGAACAATGGATTCACAATTAAAATAGCAAGGCCCTCTCACAAGGGCAGTGAATGGTCCCCTGAGCTTGCATTTTGATGCTGCCCAGAGCCCCTGTACCCTTCGGACTTTGTCTAGGAGCTGTGGGTATTTTCCTATGAGTTCCCCTGAGCACCTGGTATCTGAAAACCTCCGGGGCATCAACACTGTGCATAGATGGTAGCAATGACCACACTGCTGGCCTGATGGCTGGAGAGGTAAAGGGAGCTAGCGTCCCGGAGGCATCTTAAATCTACTCCTCTTCAGTCTTCTAAAGAATCCCAAGGGAGTCTTGGGTAGCAGGAGAATGGATGAAGGGGCTTCTCTGCCCCAGGAGTCATTGGGGGAGACTAGCTGAACCACAGTGCATGTCAATTAGCTCAAGTGGATACAGAATATTCCCTAAGACATTTGACGGAGCCACTTAAGGTACGTGGTAAGGCTCCAATGGAGACACATTGTTCTTTTCCCCGTCTTTCCGATTCAAACTCAGCAGGGCCTATATCTGAACCCAAAATGGATGGCGTTATATTAACAGGTTCTTGGGGACCAGTGCTATCAAATGACTCACAGTGAGAGAACATGTAGGTTGATCCCAGGGTTGACGTGTAGAATGAAGGGGCATGGACCAGAAACCCACCTATCAGCATCCATCTAGGCAACTCACACGAATAACGCTTTCACCAGCCAATCATGTTATAGACCTACTGTGTGCCTGCTATGGCCGTGCTAGTAAGAGTCCTGTAAACATAAGGACACATCTAATTAAGAAAAGAAAACGCATGAAGGCACATAGCAGGCAGTGCTTACCAAAGGACGCAGTAAGGTTAATGCCATGAACTGCATAAGGAAAGTGCTATCAGGCAAGCAAAAGGTACAATTTCAGAAATTAAAATAATAGAGGATATTCCTAACAATAGAATAAAAGGGGGGCAAGATGCAAGCCGGGGGCCTTTCTGTGTCAATGACCTAACCAAATGCAATCACAAGTTTATTCAGAGAGGCTGAGGACTGACTACAATCTGTCAGGTGTAGTCAGGACTTAGGAAATGGCACTGGACTGTTCCCGAGAGGCAGCTCAGGCATAAGAGGGTTGGGCAGCGCTGTCTGGTGAGCGTGGACATCAGGAGGATGTCTGAGAGAAGAGCATTGTGTGGGCAATGGGCAAGGAGGCAAGGTGAGTAGAGACAGTGTTGGGACAGCCATACTACAATCAGGACAGAAAAAAATAAAACACACGTAAATGAACAACTAGCAGAAGCAAGACAAGCAATGACAGTGACTTCAGCCACCCAAACATCTACTGGGGACCAGTTTAGAGGAGGAGATGGCGCTGTTTTTTTAACATACTCTGATGATAAACTCTCCTCTTTCCTTTACTGGTGGCTTTACTAGGCTAAACCAGGGAAGTACCACAGGCGTAATTATAGATAACTGATGGCATCTGTCACAAAGAAAGGGTGAGAAAGCAAGAAAACGAGAGAGCGCGAGAGGGAGAAAGAACAAGAGAATAATGCCACTCAGAGAACTGGCTCATGGATCTGTGTCAAATTTTGGAGCCAGGTGGTTATTAAGCACTGTTGATCTGCCCTTGGACCTGACCAATTAAAAAAAATCTATCAAGATGAAATGCTCCTGCAGCTGCCTTAAAATCTGGAAGAGAAAAATGATTGCTCAGAAAGTATTCTAAAATGATCATCTGAGATTAGCAAGATGGAATGTATGAGAAATAGGTGGGCGCTCGGCAAACTGAGCACCCTCGTGTGGGAGTGCGCCGCATGAGAACACCCAGGGGATTCGCCTGGCTAATGGCGCCATCTGGGCTGCCAAGCTGACCTGGCCGTCCAAGCAGCCAACAAGAGACAGTCAGAGCTGTACTGCGTTTCAGTCCACACAACGTGCCTCTCACCTCCTGGCCGGACTCCGTGGGCAATATTGATTTCTTCCCTGGCAGCTCCATTTTCAGGGTGACATTGACAGAGCTAAACATCTCTTCAGAGAGCTGAGATATTCTCAGACTAAATGTTTAGCTGGAGACAGTCAAGATTGAGCATCCCAAGCTCTGTCAGGAGGAACACATTCTGGGTGGTTCCAGAAGAAAACTGACAGCAATAAGTGAAAGTTCGGAGACAGGTTTGAATGCCACAGAAGGGAGAACTTCCTAGCAATGAGGGCTGTCCAAACTGTGACAAGCTGTCTCACAAAATAAGGAGATCCCTGGAACGAGCAGTGTCAACCCTCAGGAGGCCGAAGGCCATCTGAGGCACACACTGGCCATAGCAGTTTTGCACTGAGTAAAAGTTTGGCCTGGGTCTTCGGGAGATCATAGGATGCTTTGATTTTGTGAGGGTATTTGAAAATTTTAGAGTGGAAGGAACAGGGTAGATGCTGACCCTGCCTTTTCATCCCATCTGGCCCACTCCAGTACAGAGACGGCAAGAAGGTGAGACCCAAACCCAACTACAACAGCGTGGACCTCTCAGAAGTGGAGTGGGAGGACCAGGCGGAAACTGTGAGTCTGGAGACAACTCAGTGAG
Organism: Ondatra zibethicus; assembly: GCA_004026605.1. NCBI lineage: Eukaryota > Metazoa > Chordata > Mammalia > Rodentia > Cricetidae > Ondatra > Ondatra zibethicus. The sequence continues at coordinate 22,378 of PVIU01002594.1, read as the reverse complement.
TCCTGTAGCCAGTGAGCAAACTCTGGGTGCATGGGGGGGGGGAAGGATTCTGAGGCTGCTGGACAGCTCTGGAGCAGAGCCTTTGGCTCTGTGCCTGCAATTCTTTCAGCAACTAAAGATATAGAGCCGTGACCCTTGAATCACAGGGTGACTGAGGCAGACTGAAATTGTGCCTGCAAGCCCAGCATGGGCTCCGTGTTGTGCTTAGCTTCCAGTTTCTGTATCACATCCAGAGGAGATTATGTCTCAGCAACACAACACTGTATCGCAGAGCATCCATCCCTTCAGAGCGCTGCCTCCGTGAAAGCCCAGAACTGTGAGCCAGAGGTGCCTAGACCCAGGCCCATCTCCCCTCCTAGAACTCTGCTCAGAGGAAAACAGAAGAACCAGTATCCTAGGGACCCTAAGACAGGGTCAAAGCCCCAAATCTCCCTTCTTCAGGTGAACAGGCACCAACTCCCCTTTCTTTCCTCTTAAAGCTGAGAACTGCCATGATCAATGGGGAAACGGGTTCTCACTCCATGGATGTGAAAGTGCCACTGGACAAAGGGGTAAGGAGCGAGGGACAGTGCCCATGAGGTCCCAGCAGGCAGCACTGAGCCTGGACTTGGATTTTACTGTGGCTTTGGGAGTATGAGGAGAGAGGGAAGGTGGGGGCAGGGTAGGAACTGTGCTGTTGATCTCATTGATTCTCCGTTCTTTTATGTTTGTTTGTTTGCTTGCTTTTTATTTCTTGAAACAGGGTTTCTTTGTGTGGCCCTGGCTGTCCTGGAACTCACGTTGTAGACCAGGCTGGACTCAAACTCACAGAGATCCGCCTGTGACCTCTATTCTGTAGAAACCACAGAGTAGGGAGGTTGTCTGGGTCCCTCGCAGATCCTCTTTCTTCCCTCCACTGCCTGCTACTTGGCCCTGTGGTTGTTTGTGATAGAAAGGGAGAAAGCGACAGTTAATTTTGCAAACTGCCAGCAGCTCTGCTAAAACACGTCACATGGGGAAAGGCTGGAAAGGCTCACTGCTCCTTATAGCTGACTTTTATCCAAACACAGAGCATGGAAACGAATATCCTTACTATAGAGAGTCAAAATCAGAAACCCCCACTATATGGATAGACCTGTGTGTCATCCGAAAAGACATTTCATCTTCTCACTTAAAAGGCTCTGATGAGTCCTCTGAATTTGCATTGTCCTTTGACATATTAGCAAATGTCACCTCCTCCTATGCAACCACCCCCACCACCTCCTTCATTACCCACCTGCCCCTGCTCAAAGAACACAGCATCTGTCTGCAGCAACTAGACCCAAGTCCTCCACTGTACTCAGCTCTCCACAGAGGCCAAACTGCGAGGTGCTGGCCAGTGTCTCTTCTAGACAGGGACTTGGTCTCCACCAGGACTGCTGTGGGACTTCTGCCTCATCAGACACACCAGGAATGTCAGTAAATCTAGGTCACCACTGATAGCAAAAGAGTCGTGGTCCCTTCCCTGTGCCTTCAACATGTCCTATGACCTCTGCCAAGCTACAGCGTGCCAGGACATTGAACCTAGCATGAAAACCCTAATTTGCACATGGCCATTCAACAGCCAGAACAATTGTGCCATGTCCAACACATTGGCACACCCAGTGGGTGAATATGTGTTCACCCTATTCTCCCAGGGCCCTCCATCCTTCTCAAAGCCACCAGGCAGGATCCTAACCAGGAACAACAGTCTAAGCTTCTATGGAAACTTCTTCCTGCCTGGGAAATTTGCTCATTGCTACAATAAACCATTTCAGTGTATCAAGACTTCCTGAAACATGCGGGCATCAGAGGAGCAGAATGGTGGTCGTGACGGTAACTGGGATGCTGCCTTCTTAGACACAGATGCCCTGACTTCCTACTGCTAACACCATTGATAATGGCAGTCTAGATTATCAGAAGTGAGACTGAGCACAAATACCATTTCTTCAGCCACCCTACGGAGGCTGGTTTCTTCTCATCTAATCTTGCGGATGGAGACATCAGAGAAGCCAGAAACTAGCCTAGGACCTTGGAAAATCACAGATTCTAGACTTCAGGCCTTTGAGCCCTGTTTGCTTGGAGTTCCAGTCTCAAAGACTTCTCCTAGTGTCTAGAACAACATTTCTTTTCTTTATAAAATTGGGTTATGGAGCATCAGGTTTCCTTATGCCACTTCCCGCATATTTTTAATTAGTCCCCTGCTTTCCCTCCCCCATCTTCCCATCCTCCACCCAGGGCTCCCTTCCACTTCTGTATTACATTTCTCCCGTTGCCCTCTCTACTGCTCTCCTTTAAAGTCTCCTTTCCCCTTCCATGAGCCCCTTTCTGGTTTCCTGGCCTCTACACACACTTGCTCCCACATAGATACATATGTGTGTGATACATGTATCATATAACTATATATGATATATAAGTGTGCATCATATAATTATATATGTGTGTCATATGCACATATATAATTAGAAGCTAGGACCCACATGTGAGAGAAAACACATAGTGCTTTCCTTTCTGGGACTGGACCACCTCACTGACTACATTTTCCAGCCCCATCCTGCCCCTTTCTGGCTAGTTCCAGTCCTCCCCCGAGACCCCTCCCCATCTGCTTCATATCACACGTATCCCGTGATCTTCTTTTCCCTCCTCTGCCATGTCGCCCATCCTCTCGTGACTCCCTTTCAAGTTTCATAACTTTCGCACATGGATACATAAATACACACATTTGTATAGACACCCACGAGTCATTTTAAATCTACATCCCACACGAGTGAAAACATGGAGTGTTTGTCTTCTTTAGTCTGCCTTATTTCACTTAACATATGATCTCCACTTCCATTCATTTTCCTGTAAATGTCATGATTTCACTTTTCTTTTGAAGAGTTCCAAAATTTCCGTGTGTGTGTGTGTGTGTGTGTGTGTGTGTGTGTGTGTGTGTGTGTGTGTGCGCCTGTTTTTAAATCATTCATCCGTTGATAGAGATCTAGACTGATGATTTCTTAGCTGCCATGAACAGAGCAGCAATTAATAATGGACAGATGGACTTGTGGGGTGTTGCCTTAGGTTCCCCAGGCACACACCCAAGAGTGGCCTGGCTGGGTCATATGGTGGTCCTATGTTTCGTGGTTTGAGAAACTGTCATACTGATCTCCATAGTAACTATGCAAGTTTAAATTCCTGCTGGCAGTGTATAATGATCGCAGTGTTTGGATTTTGTAGTTCTTTTTTTCTTGGGGAGGAGTGGTTCTTTACATGGTCTAGAAATTAATTCCCTGACTAATTTGTAGTTGGCAAAGATTTGCTCCCATTCTGTAGTCTTGCTCTTCCTGCTGGAGATGCTTCCTTTCCTACGTATGTCTTTTAACCCATGTGATCCCATTCGTCAGTTTTTATGGTACTTTTCTATGCTGTTGGAGTCCTTCTCAGGAAGTCCTTCTTATGTCTGTACCCTGAAGTGTTTCTCCTAAGTGTCCTCAGACAGGTTCTAAGTTCTAGATCTTACATTAAAGATCTTGGTTTGTTTTTGTTTTTTTTTTAAACAGAGAATTTTTAATTTATTTGTTTGTTTTGAAATATTGGGCATTGGACCTAGGGCCTTGAACGTACTAGGTCCTTTAGCAGTCTACTACTGAGCTACAATCTTAGATCAAAATTAGGATTTTGAAGAAACTATAAAATTCTAAATTACTTCCATGTATTTATATAGTGTTTTACATGCCTGATATATATTAAAAATTGAAGATATGTTAGCAGAAACCACACAGTAAACAATATTAACAAAAACTAAATGAAATCCACTTAATAGGCATGTTAAATACTTGTATTACCAGATGCAAGTCTTTTTTTTATTTTATTTTTTTTCCATACATTGTTTTGTTTTATTTTTTCCATTCAAGAACATTGACTTTTGAGCAAACCTAATTACATTAACTTGCATATAGAAAACTAGTTTTCCCAGTATCCTTTGCTAACGTCTATCTTCTCTCCCATGTCTGTTTTGATGCCTTTGTCAAAAATTAGGTAGCTATGTGGATTGATCTCCAGATTCTCCATTCTGTTCCGTTGGCCTTCAAGTCTGTGTTTGTGCCACTACCATGCTGCTTTTGTTCCTGTAACTGTGATATAAGTTGAGATCAGAAATTGTGACACCTCTAGCATTATTCTTTCTGCCAACCATTGTTTGGGATAATCAAGTCTCTATCGGTGTGGTGTTCTGAATCAGTATGGCTCCATAGACTCATGTGTTTGAATGCTTGGCCCCTAGGGAGGGGCACTATTAGGAGGTGTGGCCTTGTTAGAATAGGTGTGACCTTGTTGGAGGAAGTGTGTCACTACGGAGGCAGGCGTTGAGGTCTTATGTGCTAAAGCTATGCCCAGTGTGACACACAGTCTCCTTCTGCTGCTGCAGATCAGGATGTAGAGCTCTAAGCTACCTCTCCAGCACCATGTCTGCCTGCGTACTGCCATGTGTCAATTAAATGTTTTCCTTTATGAGAGTTGCCGTGGTCATGGTGTCTCTTCAAAGCAATAGACCCCTAACTAAGGCAATCAGTTAAAGTTCTTCAATAGAACAGAACTGATAGAATACATCTATATTATGAAAGAAAATTTATTAGATTAGCTTACGTAATAGGTAGTCCAACACTGATCAAGAGACTGAGAACCCAGTCCACAAGACCGGCTGCATCAGCAGTTCCAATCTGATGGTGAATGCTGGGAGGCCAAAGATACTGGTTTCTGTTGTCAGGAAAGGATAGCAGCAGCAGCAACAAGAGAGTAGATGCACCCATAAACAAGGAGCAAATGTGGGCAGGCAAAAAGCAGGGCTATTTCTCCCTCAAGCCAAAAAGGTGCTGTTCATTCCATGGCAACATCCTTACTCCCTCAGAAAATCCTTCCTGGAAATAACCTCACACACCCACCTAGTGGTACATGTCTTTGTTGACTCCAGATCTTACCAAGTTGACAACCACATTTGACCATCACAGGGGTCTTATGCACATCCATGTACATTGTGGGATTGCTTTTCTAGTTCTCTAAATAGCATAATTGGTATTTCTGAAGATTGACTGATTGATTAATTGATTGACATGTATGTGTGGGTGCCTGTGTGCATCATGTGTGTGCAATGCCCACAGAGGCCAGAGAGGGTATTAGATCCTTTGGAACTTTAGTTACAAGTAGTTATGAGCTACCATGTGTATCTGTGAGCCAAGCCCATGTCTTCTGCAAGAGCAGCAAGCACTTTTAAGCCCTGAGCTGCCTCTCTAGCCCCTACCATTGGTGTTTTAACGGTCACTGCACTGAGTCTGTAAACCACTTGTGAAAAGTGCTATCTTCTCAGCCTCAATTTGCCAACCCACAATCATGGGAAGTCTCCCATCTTCTAACAATTTCTTCCTTCAGTATCTTTCATCTCCTTGGTTAGGTTTATTTCTAAACATGTTTAGCTGTTGTGAATGGGTTTTCCTCATGATTTCTTTCACAATGAAACCATTACGGTTGGTAGGCAGCAAAGCTGCTGACTTTTGTCCCTTGAATCTGTGGCCCGCGGCTTTGCTGAGTGTGTTTAGAGTTGTCAGAGCTTTCTGGTAGACTCTTCAGGGTCATTTAGGATCATGTCATCTGCAAATTGGGATAATTTGACTTCTCCCTTTAATTCGTGTCCCTTTTATTTATTTTTCTTGTTTTACTTCTCTAGCTAAGACTTAAAATACTGCAAGAATGGAGAATGAGACTTGTCTTATCCCAGATTTTAGAGGAGAAATACTCCACTCTTCCCCATTTAAAAACATTGACCATAGTTTGCTATATAAAGCCGCTATTATGTTAAAGTGTGGCTTTTTTGTTCCTAGTTTCTTCAGGGCTTTTATCACAAAGGGATATTAAACTTCGTCAAAGGCCTTACTGTACCACCCGAGGTAACCACTTGTGTGATTTGTGTCCTGAAGTCTGTTTCATGTGCTGAGTTGCCCTACTGATTGAGTATGGTTAGCCAACCTTGAGTTGTTGGGGTGTAACCAACTTGGTTATAGTGTATGAGCTAAGTGTACTGTTGAATTCAGTTTGTAGGAGTTTTATTGAACATTTTTGCATTATGATCATCAGGAAATTGGCTTACGGTTTCCTTTCTTGTCACTTCACTGTCTGCTGTGGATGTCAGGGCAATGCTGATCTGTAGGATGCATGTTCAGCTCCTTCCATTTCTGCTCTATGCATCAGCCTGAGCAGTGTTGGTGTTAGCTCTTCTTTGAAGGTTAGGTAGACTTTGGTGGTGAATCCTGCTGTCCTGAAATTTTCTTTGTTTTGGGGATTTTTAGTGCCACTTCAATCTCTTGATTGCTGCAAATATATTTAAGTTGTTTCTATCCTGCTGGTTTGATTTTGATTAATCATGTGTATAGAAACATCTATTTCTTCTAAATTTCCTAGCTTAAATTTTTTTAGAATATGAATTTTCAAAGTATTCCCTAATGATTTTCTGGATTTCATTGAACTCTGTAGTAACTTCTGGTTTTCCTATTTGGTTGATTGGTTGGTTGGTTTTTTGTTTTTTGAGACAGGGTTTCTCTGTGCAGCCCTGGATGTCCTGATAATTGAACTGTAGACCAGGCTGGCCTCGAACTCAAAGATCCGCCTGCTTCTGCCTCCAAGACCTGGTATTGAAGGTGTGCACCACCACTGCTACCACCACCACCCAAAACTTCTGATTTTTAATCTATTTCATCAATTTAGGCCTCTATTTTATTTTTTTGACTAAGTACTTATTTAGTTTTTCAAAATACCAAATTGGCTAAGTCTATATATTACTCTTTTAGTTTCCAGTTCATTTATATTTGCCCTGCTCTTTATTATCTTATTATTTATTATTGCCATCCACTGCTTTGGTTTGGATTAATTTTGTGTTTTTCTAAAACCTGGGGCACAACATTAGGTTGTTTTTAGATCTTTCCAACTTTCGAGTATATATTTATTTGTTTGTTTAGTGTGTGTGTGTAATATATACCGCACACACCACAGCACGCCTGTAGAGATCAGAGGACAGCTTGTGGGAACTGGTTCTCTCCTTTCACCATGTGAGTCCAGGAATGGAGCTCACGTCATCAGCCCTGGCAGCGGTGGCCATCTCACCCACTAGCCCTTTTCTCATTCTCAGTTTAAGCACACATAGCTGCAGACTTTCTGCTTACGACTGCTTTAGCTCTATTCCGGAGGTTCTGGCAAGATGTGCTTTCATTCTCATTTGATTCTAGCTTGTTTGTTCATTTTTTAAATTTCCTCCTTGCTATCTTCAATAAGTCTCTAGCCATTTAATAATGAATTGCTTGCTGGGTGGTGGTGGTGCACACCTTTAATCCCAGCACTAGGGAGGCAGAGGCAGGCAGATCTCTGAGTTCGAGGCCAGCCTGGTCAAAGCTACAGAGAAACTCTGTGTCAGAGAGAGAGAGAGAGAGAGAGAGAGAATGAGTTGTTCAAAACTTGGAGACTGAACAATATACTTTTGAAATATTTATTTATTTACTTATTTATTTTGTATGTTTTTGTGTGGGGTGGTGTACATGTTCCAGCACGTGTATGGAAGTCAGATAACGGTTCGTAAGGGTCAGTTCTCTTCTTATCACAGAGTTTCTGGAACGTGCAGTCAAGTCATCTCCTTGGTGGCACGCTCCCATTACCTCCCGAGCCATCTCACTAGCTTTCAACAATAGTTTTGAAAGAGCAACGGAACTTGATAAAAAAAAATCAGGTAGTAAACTTGAAAAGCGCTAAAATCAAATGCTAGCACCATCTACCAGCATCCCTGTGATGCAGCCGGAGTAGACCTAAAAGGAAAGGTTACAGCACCAAGTGCTCACATTGAAAAATCAGAAAGATAGCAAATAGGTTGATGAACGATATACCTCATGGCTACAGAAATGTCAGAAGACTTGAACTGAGCCCAGTAGGTGGCAAGAAATAGTAAATATTGTGGCAGAAATATTGTAGTAAAAAGTAAAAGAACATGACATTGAATGTTAAATGAAGGGTTGCTTCTTTGAGAAGATTTACAAAAGCCCCAGTTGGGAGAGAGAGAGAGAGAGAGAGAGAGAGAGAGAGAGAGAGAGAGAGCCAAATGAGTAAAAGTAGAGGTAAGAAGGGAGTTGGTAATCCAGTGAGATTGAAGAGATCATTCGGGAATGCTTAGCAGACTTGAATTACAGAAAGCTGAAAAACTTAAAAGAAATGTTTGTCTTTCTAAACCCAGCTGACCTACTACAATTATATCCAGAAGGTATAAACAACCTAAGCTGATCCATATCAAGTGGGGAGATTGAAGTGGTAATGAAAAGTCACCCCAAATGTTTTTATAAAGAGACATCATGTGCCTTTCAGATATTTATGAATATGAGCAAGATCACTTGCAGTGCAAACACAAGGACCTAAGTTCAAATACCAAGCACTCATGTAAAAAGCCAGGCTTGACTATGCATGCTTATAACTCCAGCATTGGGTCCAGATCCCGAGAGCTTGCTGGCTAACCAGCCCAGCCAAAATGGTGAGCTTCTGGTTCAATGAGAGATCCTGACTCAAGGAAATAATCAAAAGAATGATAGATCCTCTGGCACCCATATGTGTGTGCCCCACCCACTCCCAGGCATGCACCAAATATCACACACACACACACAAACACACCACATACATACACACACATACACAAACATATCAAACACACACATACAAACACACCACCTACATACACACATCAAAAAAAATGTTTAAACCTTCCCACAAAGAAGACAAACTTAGTACTGAATTCACAGGCTTTAGAGGAAATCCTAACACAGATACTCCTCAAACTGTTCTACAAAATTGAAATGGAAGGGAACACTACTAAACGCATGAAGCTTATATTGCCCTGATACCACAATGAACTAAAACTACAGAGCAGCACATATGCAAAATTCTCAACAACAAACCAAATTCAGGAGCATAATTAAAATCACAGACTACAGCAAAGTTGCTTTCATCCTAGGAATGCAAAGCTGGTTCAACATACAGAAATCAGTAAATATAATACGCCACATAAATGAGCTTAGGAATAGAAATTATATAACCACCTATCTAGGTACATATATAACCACCTATCTAGGTGGTTATATAATTTCTATCCCTAAGCTCATTTATATGGTGTATTACATTTTTCTGCATATATATATATGCAGAAAAAGCATTTGACAAGGCTCTACGTAGATATAAGGGCACTTGTGGTGGTTTGAATGAGAATGGCCCATTACTAATCCAGCACCACACATGTCTACCACATTCCCCATCATGATAATGGATTAACCCTCTTTTTCTTAATTGTTTTTATTGAGCTATATATTTTTCTATGCTCCCCTCCCTTTCTTTCCCCTCCCCTTCTACCCTCTCCTATGGTCCCCATGCTCCCAATTTACTCAGGAGATCTTGTCTTTTTCTACTTCCCATGTAGATTAGATCTATGTATGTTTCTCTTAGGGTCCTCATTTTTGTCTAGGTTCTCTGGGATTGTGGTTTGTAGGCTGGTATTTTTTAAAAATTTAAGTCTAAAAGCCACTTATTAGTGAGTACATATGATATTTGTCTTTCTGGATTACCTCACTCAGTATGATGTTTTCTAGATCCATCCATTTGTCTGCAAATTTCAAAATGTCATTATTTTTTTCTGCTGTGTAGTACTCCATTGTGTAAATGTACCACATTTTCCTTATACATTTTTTGGTCGAGGACATTTAGGTTGTTTCCAGGTTCTGGCTATGACAAACAAAGCTGCTATGAACATAGTTGAACACTTGTCCTTCTGGTACAATTGAGCATCCTTTGGGCATATACCCAAAAGTGATATTGCTGGGTCTTGAGGAAGGTTGTTTCCTAATTTTCTGAGAAATCACCACACTGACATCCAAAGGGGCTGTACCAGCTTGCATTCCCACCAGCAATGCAGAAGTGTTCCCTTTTCCCCACAACCTCTCCAGCATAAGTTGTCATCAGTGTTTTTGATCTTGGCCATTCTTACAGGTGTAAGATGGAATCTCAGAGTTGTTTTGATTTGCATTTCTCTGATGGCTAAGGATGTTGAGCATTTCCTTAAGTATCTTTCAGCCACTACAGATTTCTCTGTGAGAGTTCTCTGTTTAGGTCTGTACCCCATTTTTAAAATTGGATTATTTGTTCTTTTGATGACCAATTTCTTGAGTTCTTTGTATATTTTGAAGATCAGCCCTCTGCCCAATGTGGGGAATAACCCTCTTAAGCTGTAAGCAAGCCCCCAATTAAATGCTTTCTTTTATGAGGGTTGCCTTTGTCATAGTATCTCTTCACAGCAATGAAACAGTGACTAAAACAGTACTGAAGAATTAGGGATAGATGGAGTACTTCCAAATTATAAAGACTGGATATGACAAACCTATAACCAGCATTATACTAAATGGGGCGGGGGGATTAAGGGATTCTGAAATGAAACAAAGATCACAAACTCTCCAGTTTTGGTCAACATGGTTCTTAAAATTTTAGAGCAATAAGATATGAGAGAGATAAAAGAGATACAAATAAGAAAGGAAGAAAGCAAACTATCTCTATTTGTTGTGTTGAGGTCATTCACATTTAAGACTATTACTGAGAGATGTAATTTTTATCAATTGTTTTTCTTGCTGAAATATTTGCCTTTATTTTCTCCCATAGTGGAAGAGTAGAGGTTTGCTGGTTTACTGTGGTGGCTATTTGGGTTTCTTTGTAGCTCTTCTTTATCTATCTATTTCTTTCACAAAACATTCTTTCCTGTGTTCTCATGACTGAGACAGTCTCTCCCCTTCCTCTATAAGATTCTTTTAAGTATCTTCTGCATTGCTGGCTTGGTGGCAGAAACTGCTCAAGTTTGTGTTTGTCTTGAAATGCCCTTACTTCTCCATCAACTTTTAAAGACATCTTTGCTGGACACCGCGATCTTAGTCAGCGGTTCTTTATTCTTAGGGCTCAAATGCATGACTGCATCTTTTCCTGGCATTGAGTACTGCTAAAAGTGTGACTGATGTTTCTTTCTTTGTTTATGTGTTAGATTTTTTTCTCTTACTGCTTTTATTTAATTTATTTTAGTTTTAATTATGTGTATGTGTCTAGGTAAATGTACAGAAGTGCATGAGCCCTGGGAAACCCAAAAGGGAGTTTTAGATCCCCTGGAACTGGAGTTACAGAAGATTGTGAGTCGCCATATGAGTGCTAAGAATCAAACCCAAGTCCTCTGCAAGAGCAGTAGGTGTTTTTGACCACTGAACCATCTCTCCATGCCCTCTCATAGTTCTTATTATTGCTTCTGTGGTAGTTTGGATGTAATTGGCCTGCCTAATCTCACAGGAAGTAGCACTATTAGGAGGTGTGGCCTTGTTGGAGGAAGTGTGTCACTCTTGGGGCAGACTTTGAGGTTTCCTATGCTCAGGATACCGCCCAGTGTCTGTCTCAGTCAACTTCCTGTTGCCTACAAGGCCATAAGATTCTCAGCTATTTCTCCCTCACCACGTCTGCCTGCATGCCATCATGCTCCCTGCCATGATGATAATGGACTGAACCTCTGGAACTGTAATCCAGCCCCAAATTAAATGTTTTTCTTTTTAAGAGTTGCCATGGTCACAGTGTCTCTTCACAAATAAAAACCCTAACTAAGACAGTCCCATTGCTTTTTATTTTTGACTTCCTGTCTATAATATGCCATATGTCATAGTGAAGATCTTCTCTGGTCATGTCTATTTGGGGCTCTAAATGCCTGTTGTATTCAGGTGTCTATTTCTTTCTCTAAGTCTGGGGAGGGGCAGTTCTGCTATAATTCATGGAATAAATATATTATCTACACCTTTGGTCTTTAGTCTAAGCTCTTTATTCTGCTGGAGATTCCTAGGTTTGGTGCCCTAAATAGATCCCAGAGTTCTTGGAAGTTGTGATCATGTTCATTTTCATCCTTAGTAATGTTTAAATGTAGTGGTTCATCAACCTTGTCTTGCACTCCTGCTGTTTTTCCTTCTATGTATCTACTGCTGACACTTTCCACTGTGATTTTTTTTTATTTGATTCATTAAGCTCTTAGTTTCCAACTTTTCTAATTTCTTTTAAGACCCAATCTCCTCGCCGCCCTTTTCTCTTTCATTCTGATGACTTTCTCATGCTTGTCTTCCAACTTTTCTCTCTATGTTGCTGTCTTTTTTATCCAGGTCCCAAACTAAATTAATTTGATGATTGTTAGCCCAACCTAGGTCCCTTTCAGTGTTTATCATTTTATTTGTTGGCAGTTTTATTCTGGCCACATTCATCCCCCGTCCTTTCTCCACCCTCACCGACATTCTCCCCCACCAAGTTTCCTGCACCACTTTCATGGCTTTTTGTATTTTGCTTTGTGACCCACTGGGTTGATCCAGGGCCACTCACGTGGGATTAGATGTAAACCTACCCATTGGCAAATGAGTAACTCTCCAGTGGCTATGTCACCGAAGAATTGTCTGCCCCCAGCAGCCACTGGCTGCTGTTGGTTCTCTTGGTGGGACACAGACAACTGAGCTCTTTGCCCTCTGTGAATGTGTGAGTCTAGTCTTGCACCAGCTCCACGTGAGAAACCACAGGTCTACCAGTGCCAACACATAGCATGTTCTATTTTCTGTTAAGTTTTCAGGTTTATTTTCTACCAAGTTTTTGCTCTCTTTTGATGAAACTGTATGTCACACTAGACAACAAACCCACATGCACATTCTTATTGTCAAAAGGGGAACAAAAACCTGCATCTTAGGGAAATTTTACATTTCAGTGTGTTACAAAGCAGCGTGGTGACATTCCAGCCCTGTCAGTGTGGGAGCAGGAGTGTTGACTTGGGGAAAAGTCAAAAGTCAAAAAGCAGGCTAGTATCAATCAGGAAAGGGCTTGGTGCTCAAGGCCAGCTGGGCTCCTTGCTTCCTCTCTGATATGAGGCAGACACTTGAAGACAGTCAGCTGCCACTGAAGAACTAGACATCAGGAGCTCCAGAGATCACAGTAGAAGAAACCTGAACATATCCTGCAACCCTCAGTCTCACCCGAGACACTTGTCTCATTGGTTCCATAATGGCAGGGAAGGCATGTCAGCCAGAACAGGAAATGACTGATCATTTTGTCTGCATACGGGAAGCAGAGAGGTCTCTGTGTGCCCTTAGGTTGGCCCTCCTACCTATTCCTTTCTGCCCTTCTTCGGCAGTGTTCTCTTGGGGGAGGAGATGGGAGTGTCTTGCTTACAGTTCAGCAGTTGCTTGTTCTCAGCGCCTTGACCATGAACCCCTGTGTTACCACCACTCTCTATAAAGAGAAGTATCTTTGACCATGGCGGGGGTCAGCACTACTGTCTGGATAGAAACATAAATATTTGATAGACAGTCTGGGATTGCCATTATCCACCTATACATGAAGACTCTATTCAGAATCTTTTTAAACATGTTTTTAAATCAGCTTATAAAATAGTGTGTCTACATGTAACTTCTTACAGCCTTAATTTTGGTTAATTCAGTTGTAAACTCATCAAGTTCTAGAATCGCATGAGAAGAGAGGCTTCACGCTGGATTATCTAGATGAGGTTTTCCCATGGACATGTCAGTGTGTGGTTGTCCTGATTACATTATCTGTGGTGGGAACCCCATCCTAAAAGTGGGGCACACCACCCCCTGAGTTTGAGTTCCAGACTCTAAGAGACGGTGGCCTGAGCACCCGGCAGACGCGCATGCACTCTCTGCTGCTGCTGCTGACTGGGTGTAAGTAGCTGCTTCAAGTACCTGCCACCTCGAGCAACGACGGGCTATGACCTGGCATTGTGAGCGCAACTAAACCCTTTCTTCCCCTGTGGCTTTTGTCTCGGTGTTTTATCACATAAACATAAAGAAACTAAGACATCATGTTCTCCCCGGGGCCACACCCTTTCCCTGTTTAAACCTCGCCGTCCACAGTATTCCCTCTATTTTCATGTCATGTGTGCCCTGCCACCTGCATCCTCCTGGGCATTTTTTTTTAAGTTGGAAGAATTATTTTATTACTGCTTCAGTCTTGTTGCTGGCTATGGGTCTGTTTACATTATTTATTTAATCTTGGTTTAATTTTGGTTGGTCATATGCATGTAGAACTCATCCATTTATTGCAGATTTTCCAGTTGTCTAGAACCTGTGTTTTTAGGGTGTTCTCTGAGAGTGTTCTGAATTCCACTGGGCTCTGTTGTTGTGTCTCCCCTTCCATCTCTAATTTTATGAATGTGGGGTATTCTCCTTGATTCTTTATTTTGAATTTGGTTCAGCTTGTCAGTCTTGTTTCTCTTTTCAACAAACCAACCCTTTATTTCATTGACTCTTTGTGTTGTTTCTGTTGTTGTTCCTTTTGGTTCATTTCATTTCTGTCCTTATCATAATTATTTCTCCTTATTTGCTGCTTTGGAGTTTGGTTTATTCTTTTCTTTCTTTCTTTTTTTCTTTCTTTCTTTCTTCCTGTTTGTTTTATTTTTTGTTTGTTTTCAATAAAGGGTCTCTCTGTGTAGCCCTGGTTGTCCTGGAACTCACTCTATAGACCAGGCTGGACTCAAACTCACAGAGATCCACCTGCCTTTGCCTCCCTAGTGCCGGGATTAAAGATGTATGCTACCACCACCTAGCTGTTTTTGTTTTGCTAAGTCCTTAAAGTACATCATTATGTTATTTGAGTTTCTCTGTCTTTTATGTAGGTACTTTGCTTTTAAGACTTCGTTGTGTCCCATAGCTTTCTGTATGTTTTCCTTTTTATTCCATTCTAGATTTGTTTTACTTCTTACTTGATTTCTTCAGTGATCTATTCGTCATTCACTAGTGTGCTGTTTCATATCCATGCATCTGTGTGCTTTCTATAGTTTCTGCTGTTATTGCTATCTAGTTTTATTTCATTGCCATAGAAGCTGTAGGCTTGTCGTGGGGACTGTGGGCTTGCCATGGGGCTGTGGGCTTGCTGTGGGGACTGTGGGCTTGTCGTGGGAGCTGTGGACTGGCCGTGGAGTTCTGGGCTTGTCGTGGGGGCTGTGGGCTTGCCATGGGGGCAGTGGGCTTGTTGTAGGAGCTATGGGCTTGTCGTGGGAGCTGTGGACCTGCCGTGGGGGGTCTGGGCTTGTTGTGGGGGCTGTGGGCTTGCCATGGAGGCTGTGGGCTTGCCATGGAGGCTGTGGGCTTGCCATGGGGCTGTGGGCTTGTCATGGAGGCTGTGGGCTTGTCGTGGGATCTGTGGACCTGCCGTGGGGACTGGGGGCTTGTCGTGGGGGCTGCGGATTTGCTGTAGGGTCAGAACTGCTGCCTTTCCTCAGGTTGGCCCTCCAGCTGTGATTTCTGCCCCACTTCCAACCCTCCAAGCCCCCACCTCCACCACCCCACCCCACACCCCCACACCCCCGTGAGCAAACGACTGAGCCTAAGTCCTGCTGATGTCTGTCCTTCCACTTCCTTTGTGGGTTTCTGAGACTCTCCCTCTCATTCACTCTTTGGAATGGCGTCTATTTTTTTTCTAGCAGTTTTTCTAGAAGTTAAAGAGGTAGGGTCAGGAGAACAGTGTCCCACTCTCCTCCGGGAAGATGTAAGTCAAATGTACACACCCCAGCTCTAGATATTCCTAGTCCCAGTGTCACCTCACTGTCTTGAAGGAAGCCTAGACTCACTGCCTGCAGGGTCCAACACAGCAGCCGAATGGATCATCTAAATTACATTGATGTTGGTTAAAATTGATTAATATGTTGCAAGTGCTGAGCTGGCTGCACAGGCTGGGCAAGCCTGGATCTTAAAGGCAGCACCCAAAAGGCCGGTTTGCTGAGCTGTGAGCTGTTCTGGCCACGAGTGTCCATCAATGGGGTTGTCTGAGAAGGGTACAGCGAAATGACCAGCAACCAGATGGAGGGCGGGTGGCCAGCACCACTCTGTCACCTAGCCAGGACCCTTTTCTTTTACTCTCAGAAGCGGATTCTGTTCCTGACCAATGACTACTTCTTCACGGACATCAGCGACACACCTTTCAGGTGAGGGAGTAATGCCACACGAGCCAGGGCGGGAGACGGAGCAGAAATGCCACTGGCTGATGAGGGATCTTTCGGGTTTGAGAGCTGATTCTTTCTTACCAAGTTAGCAATTTCATGCTATTAGCAACAGATCCTAGTCAGTTAGCATTCAGGAAATGAGCTCTAGTTGGGCTTTGCCAGTGTGGCTAAATGCCCAGTTCTGCAGCCAAACTTTGAGTTTGAATCCCAGCTCCCCCACTTACGGTCTTTGTGGCCTGAGTCAAGGCACGTGACGTCCTCAGATGTCGTCTGTGAAATGTGAGTGACAGCGATAGCAGCTGCTTCCGACCGAGTGGAGGATGGCAGGACACAATGCACATAGATGCGGGACAGGAGGAAGAGCTCTAAGGTTCCCTCCGCCATTTCCCTGCTCTCACCGCCCACTAGAATACCTGAGGACGTCTCAAGATTGCCAACTCCTCGGCTCATGCAAACCAACTGTGTCAGCACCGTGAGGCAGAGCCCAGGTGCTATACCTTTGAACGCTCCCCAGATTCAAATCTAATGTGCTACCAAGAGATGGGGTTTGGTAGGGAAGGAGCCTCCTAAGGGAATCCTGAGAGCCCTGAACATTTCAGGGTCCCTGGAAGGTCAAGTACTTCCTTACTCCTTAAGTAACCTGGGAGCCCCAGAAACCATGGTCTGTGGCATTTCCAGGGCCCTTCCTGGGAAGAATGACTGATAAACTAGCAGTCCCTTTCTGGTTCCCAAGGGGACGACCTATGAGGCCAGACTAAAGGGGAGAGCTAGAAAGGTGGGTCATTGCCCTGTGTCCAAAAGCTCCTTGCTTGGTGAGCAACTAGCGAGAGTGGATGCAGCAACTGTGCACACAGCTGCACTCTCTTCTCTCTAGCTTGGGAGTGGTGCTGACCAGAGGCCATGGAGAATACATCCTCCTGGGAAACACGTCTGTGGAGGAAGGTAGGTCACGCCGTGTGCTGACTATGATGTGGTGTGTAGTAGCAATTCGCTCTCCCAGGTTGCTGAGCAGGGTCAACCCAGGGTGGACTCAGGGTGAGCATTTCCCACCAGGTGAAGTGGCAGAGAAGAGCCTCACCCCATCCCAGTCCCTGAGCCGACTTAACCTCAGTTGTTTGCCCACGGTCTCTGCCTACAATTTCCCAAAGCTTCATTGAGCACCTACTTATGTTTGCGCACTGAGCTACTAGAGTCTCACTCACTCATTCCATCAGCAAATGTACTAAGTGCACAGTCAGATGGGCTAAGAGCCCAGTGAGGCTCCAGAGCTCATTCGGCAGGCACAGCCCACCCCAGGCTCATCTCTAGCTGGCCACTGTCACAGCCATGTATGATAAAATCAAGGAAGACAAAAAAATCTCTGCTTTCGAAGCGTTAGCTCCCCAAAGGGAGGCGTTAAGAGGGTGGGGCTTGCAAGACACTGGTGTCTAAAGAGGTTTGAGACTGTAGCCCCCAAAGCCAAGATGCTATAGGTGTGTTCATGGAAACCCTGCCTGCAAAGAGATCCACAGACCCCGGGGTGTGTGCCCACAGCCACAGGGTATGAGTTTGAGTATGGACTCTGCTTTCAGGCCTGCATGACTTGCTTCATCCGGATCTGACCCTGGCCAGTGACTGGTAGGCAAGGAGGTAAGGGTGGGAGGGAGAAAGGAGGGATCTGAGGTAACATGGGTTCCCTGGATTTCCAGGATCTACTGCATCACGGATATCGACCCAGACCACCGGAAACTCAGTCAGTTGGAAGCTGTGGTCCGCTTCCTGACAGGGATGGATCCAGGCCTGGAGTGTGAGTCCCCTAATCCATGCCTCTGAACTTGTCCTCTACGCCCCAGCAGCTCAGGGCCTCCCAGGGGTGGAGAGTGACATGAACTCATCTCGGGATCACAAGGGTGGCTTGAGGAGAACAAGAAGAGGCCCAAAGAAACAGGCAGAGCTAGCTGGGGCCGTGAACCATGTAGGACGTGGGCATCCCAGGAACTGGAGGCCTGCACCAGGGATCCTCGTGTCAGAGGCCAGGATTTTCTTCAGCTCCTTTCAGTCCTCCTGCTTGTCCAGTCTGTCCCCACCACCTTAACGTGGGCAAGGAGCAGACATTGTCTTGAGGGTCTCAGCTCTGCCAAGCATAGCATTTGGTCAGGCAGTTTCTTCAATCCCTTGGTCTGGAAGGATGTGCCAAGTCTGGGCACTCAGGCCTCTGGCCAGCTCACTTGGCCATGGCCTTCAGCAAGTCTCTTCCTCCTCTTCAGTTGCCCTGCTACATATGTAGGTGCCATGGATGGAGCGCTGAGGAGGGGGGTGAAGGGAGGTGAGAGTAGGATTAGTAAGGATGAAGACCCCAGGTGTCTGGGACCTTTGAAGACAAAAAAAGGTTGTTTTTTTAAGTAGATGGAGTGGGTTATACAGTCATGTACATGTAGCCATTGAGTTGAATACTGTAAGTTAGTTTGGTGCAATGTAAATTTCACTTCAATGAAAAATTAAAACCGTTCTAAGAGAGGGGCAGAGAGTGCCACCTATGTAGAGAGGAGGAAGAGCAGCCAGGCCAGGGAAGCAGCAGGCACTGGGGCACTGAGACAGGGCAGCTTAGAGCCAGGTCAGGCCTGTAGTGCCCACAGCCACCGGCATGTCCTTCATCCAGGAGCAAGAGGGGGGAAACTGTCACAACTGGGCAGGCCCTGGCCGGATCAAGAGACTATCTAGACTCCACAGTGCTAAACTGGCAGGGCCTTCAGTGCCAACCCCCATCTTTTCTGTGGCTGAGAACTTGAAGGCAGAACAAGGAGGGTTGATATTTTTATGTCCACTCAGATGGCTTGAATAATCAGAGACACCAGCAAGAGTCATCCTTTTCCTGACTTCGATAGGGTGGGGGGGCTGTGCTGTGGGCATTGTTATTATTATTGGACGGACTAGTCTCAAACCTGCTATGTCGCCAAAGATGACCTCCAACTTGTGAGCCTCTGCTTTCAGGAGCTGGGATCCTAGGCTTGTACCACAACTGAGCTAGATCCTCAGCTTCTCGAAGCTGTGCACTTCTTAATAGGTTGGGGCTGGGGCAATAGATGGCATGTGGTAAGTTCCTGTGACTTTACCTCCAGGTGACGAGGAGCTGATACGGGAAGTGCTGTTTGATGCAGTGGTGACAGCCCCCATGGAAGCCTACTGGACAGCACTGGCGCTCAACATCTCTGAGTATGTACAAGAGGGACCACGATGAGGACAGGGACACAGGGATATGATGGAACCAGCAGGGGTGGGGTGGGGTGTGAGACTGGCCTTCACACCACTCCTGTAAAGCAGGCGCCCATCCCGCAGCTCCTACCAGCTCCTCACTCAAAAGCATCAGGTGCAGCTTTCCCAGGCAAAAACCTAGTCCAAGACCTGGGATGAATGTGTTCTCTTGGTTGGTCTCCCACTACCTATGAAGTGCCCCTGGAAGCTCAAGACAGGCAAATGGAGACTTACTTCCAGCTCCGAAGGAAGGCTACCCAACCAGTTTGACCTCAGTGCTTCCCAGACCCGAGATTTCCCTCATCCTCCTGCTGGCTTTGTCTTGGTGGCATTGTATTTCGTGGCTGGACAGAAAATGAGTGCTGTGTACATACCACAAGAGGTAGGCGGTCAGGGTGACATTAACGAGGTAAGGGCTACAGCTCTTGTTTCTGAATAAGAAGGTTCAAGATCATAGATCCCTAACACTGGAGTTTACTGCCACTCCCCTAACAAAACAATCTCCTTTTTTTAAAGGCACAGGTGCAATGTGCCCCATTTCTTCTAGAAAGGGGCCAGAACAGTGTCCATGTGTGTGTACATCACGTGTGCATCTAGTTTCCAGGAAGGCTGTTCAGCAAAGTTTCTGAGGGCTTCTCTCTGATTAGAAAAATAGGTCGTTGCACTGCATACGTTTTTGGTGCAACTTTGAACCATATAAATGTGGGAATACAAATAAACCTAAAATAAAATCTATAGGGCCAGATACTAGCACATAGTGTGTTAAGGGGCAAATGTTCTTCACTAGCTTCTACACTACCAAAAAAAAAAAAAATGGTCCGAAGAGGGGTTAGGAAGATGGCTTGGTAGAGTGTCACGCAAGTGTGAGGACCTAAGTTTGGACCCCCAGAAGCCACATAAAAAGTCAGGCATAGAACCCCACTTCTGTAACCCTGTACTGGGGAGGCAGATATAGGCAGATCCTTAGAGTCACTGGCCATCCAACCCAGCCCAATCAGTGAGCCCCAGGGTCAGTGAGTGACCTTTGTCCATAATAAACAAGGTAGAGAGAAACTGAAGAAGAAACTCCACATCAACTCTGACCTCCAAGTACATGCGTACATACATGCACATGCTTCCATAGACACATGTACACACATATAACACACACATAAAATTAAAAGCCAGCATGTTGTGGGGGGTTGGAGGCTCTCCCACTGAAGATGCCGACAAGCACACCCCATCCCACTCCTATACAAAAAGATCAGAAAGCATGGGGGCTGGAGAGATGGCTCAGAGGGTAAGAGCATTGACTGCTCTTCCAAAGGTCCTGAGTTCAATTTCAATTCCCAGCAACCACATGGTGGCTCACAACCATCTGGGGTCTGGTGCCCTCTTCTGGCCTGCAGGCATACACACAGACGGAATATTGTATACATAATAAATAAATAAATGTAAAAAAAGAAAAAAGATCAGAAAGCACTAAAGCAGCTTGACAAGAGAAAGTACTTCTAGCCAAGGAGAACTGGAGAAAAAAAATTGTCTCTGGTTAAAGATGACATGAACGGGGGCAAGGTGGGGGTGGCTCCATGGTAGAGCAACTGCCTATCATGTATAAGGCCCCAGGCTCCATACTCAGCACCATAAAATAAATAGCTATTATATATCAGGAAACTTCAAAATAACAAGAAAATCACTATAGCCAATTAGGGAATTTAGTAAAGTAGAATGTTATAATATCAATGTTCAAAAATTTATAATACCTGGAGCTGGAGAGATGGATTAGTGGTTAAAGGTACATATTGCTCTTACAGAGGACCTGAGTTTGGCTCCCAGCACCTGTGCTCAGTGACTCACAGCTGCCTGTAACTCCAGCTCCTAGGGATCTGACGCCATCTTCTGGCTTCCATGGGCACCTGCGCTCACATGCATTTACCCACACAGAGACATGTTGATTAAAAATAAAATTTTGTTTTAAAAATTAATGATACTTATGCACATATATAGCCCCCAAAAGAGATACACTATGAAAAGACTTTAGGCTGGTAAAAAATAAAAATATTGTTCTAGAATTGTCAGAACACATTGAGCGCACTGTGTGAGAACTGTTAAGACAGAAATGAAACATTGGGCCTGTGGCACCAGCCTGTGGTTCCAGCTACTCTAAGAGCTGAGGCAGGAGGATTGAAGGCTCCAGGCCTGCTTGGGCTACAGGGTAAGATGCTGTCTCAAAAAGTAATGCAGGATACAGCTCAGTGGTAACAGGCATGAAGCCCTAGGTTTAATCTTGGGATATGGGAGCTTAGGAAACAAAGAAGTAGGCCTGAATACATGGAAAGCCTCATGGCATCTCTGAGTGGAAAGACAGATACCACGAAGCTCCTCCCTAGCGTAGACTCCAAGGGCATGCATGCCTTTGGGACTGTCTCTCTGTATCTAGGCGACTACTTGTAAAGTTTGTTAGAACAATCAAGAACAGCCCAATGTCTCAAACCAGAAGATGGTCCTACCTAGATGTAAAGACATTATCAAACCTCTGCCCGCTCTGAATCGTGGTACACAAAAGAACAGCCAGACCCAGGTGGCATACTCTGTCACATTAATGAGGGAAGGCAGGCTTAAAAGCTGAGCTGGTGCCGAGGCCAATGGGACCAGCACCATTGGGTGAGTGCACACACCTGGATGAAGTGACTCATATTCAAACACACAAGAAAGAAGTTGTATAAGCGCTAACAGATGCTGTGATCCAGCTGAGCTGGAATCTTGGCGTCAGCAAGTCTTCCTAATGCTGACTCAAAGCTCAGAAGCAATGCAAGAATGACTGGTAAACTTAACAACCCGGAAATGTCTATATGAGCCGAGAAGGGATGAGCTGGGGAGCTGTGGCCAGGAGCAGGTGGAGCACACCGCAGCTACACTGTGGATGACGGAGAGCTCCAGGAGCAGGTGGAGCACACCGCAGCTACAGTGCGGATGACGGAGAGCTCCAGGAGCAGGTGGAGCACACCGCAGCTACAGTGCGGATGACGGAGAGCTCCAGGAGCAGGTGGAGCACACCGCAGCTACAGTGCGGATGACGGAGAGCTCCAGGAGCAGGTGGAGCACACCGCAGCTACAGTG